>JAOXJP010232129.1:0-10522 GCA_025762735.1 Platanus orientalis | reverse complement strand
CATACTTCATTGAGCATGGGTTTCATAGAAGTCCACATGAACACACATTATATGTTAAAACCAATTTGCAGGGTGATGTGTTTATGGTGTGTATATATGTAGATAACTTGATTTTTACTAGTAATAATAAAAAAATGATTGAAGAATTCAGGGAAGCTATGATTGGCCAATTTGAGATGACAAATTTAGGGCTTATGTCTTATTTTCTCGGAATTGAGGTAGTCCAGACAAATAGTGATATTTTTATTTCACAGTAGAAATATGCCAAAGATATGTTGAAAAGATTTATGATGGAATCATGTAAGCTAATTTAGATACCGGTTCAGGAGAAATTAAAATTGGTCAAAGATGAGAAAGGTGAACTTGTGAATCCCATATATTTTAAAATGTTAGTTGGTAGTCTTAGATATTTGACTTCAACTAGACTAGATATTGTTTGGAGTTGGCATTATAAGCAGGTTTATGAAATCTCTACACCAATCACACCTGTAGACAACAAAAAAAAATTTGCGGTACATTAAAGGTATGTTGGATGCTGGTATTTTTTATTCTCCTACAGACAAGTTTGGACTTGTTGAGTATACAGATAGTGATTGAGCTGATGATTTTGAGAAAATGAAGAACACTTTAGGATAAGCATTCCATATGATTGAGCTGATGATTTTGAGAAAATGAAGAGCACTTCAGGATATGCATTCCATATGAGTTCAGGATTGTTTTCTTGGTCATTAAAGAAGCAACAGGTGGTTGCACTTTCAATAGTAGAGGCATAATATATTGCTGTTGCATATTGTGCTACTCAAGCAGTATGGTTACGTTGGATTCTTAGTGATTTAAATAAAAAATCAGAAATCAGAAGTCAAAAATTCCAACAAAAATTATGTGCGACAACAAGTCGGCAATTTCTTTGACAAAAAATCCAGTATTTCATGGAATGAGTAAGCACATTGACATCAAATTTCACTATAGTCGTGAACTTGTGAAAGATGCTGAAATTGAGTTAGAGTATTGTCAATCCAAAGATCAAGTTGTAGATGTTTTTACTAAGCCATTGTATACTGATGCTTTTACAAGGTTGAAGAAGATAATGGGAATGATTACTTTGAAGTAACTTGATTTAAAGGAGGCAATGATAAGTTAGTTAGGGTTTATTTATTGATTTGTTATTTAGTTTATTTAAGAGTTTGTTTAAGAAAGGTTGTTAGAGTTTGTTATCAAGAAAGAATCTTTATTTGTTTGGTTGGTTATATAAGGAGGTGAAAACGTTTTGGCATATAGAGAGATAGAGAGGTAGAGAGAGAAAAGTATTTTGGTAAATAAAGTTTATTTTGGATTTTAAAAATAACCATAATATTTTTTTCTCATCTTTGTTCAATTTAGAAACTAGCCCTAAAAGTTTTGGGTTTAGTATTTGCAGATCTGTTTGGGGGTTTGGGTTCCTACAATAATATCTACTCTCTCGTATATTTTATTTAGATCATTCATAATTGGCTCGAATCCTTCAACTTGAACTCGACCAGGTTATCGATGAGTGACACCTTGTGACAAGTCTGCTTTTAGTGCTTTTAATACATTTATTTAGTCCAACCAACATTAAATAATGACATCACTCATGAAAGCGCAACCTAAATGTTGGGCGCCAAGTTTGCCTGCCATTAATTACATGGAAAACAATAATATTTGATGAGGATAGTCTATCATTCTTATTAATGGTGATTTTCATCATTTCATGTCATCTTCATCGTAAATCTACGGATTTTGTAGGCTCAACCATCATTTATTAAGCAGATTTTCATGTCATCTTCACAAATCTAAGGATTTTATAATCAAAGTCTTTGCAAAACCAACCTCCATCTCTCTTAATTTCTTTCTCTCTCAAAGACATCTAGGGAGGGGATATGGACCACTTATCGTGGCTGGTTAGGTAGAGGTTTAAAAAGGCTCCACATGCTCTCTACATCATCTACTCATGTGGCAAGTTTCAGTCCTATACTCTCAATGATAAAACGAAGCCATCCTTAGCGGATTTTTTTTTAATTAATTTCTTTAATTTCAAGGACTAGCATTACGAAGGGAGGAGTACAAAACAGGATAGGAAATGATATTGATGTGAACCCCCAAGCACCAATCACATAGCTGAGAATTGGAAGGTTCTCTAGTTGATAGATGGTTTGGAGTTGTCACATAGTTAGACCAGGGAAGTTGTCTAGTGAAGAGATCTGGATGATTCATTTAAAAAACTTATTTTCTAGATTTATTTATAATTTTACAAGGGTGAAACTCATCTATAGTGACCATAATCCTGAACAAATTTCTATCTTATTTCTACAACAACAATAACAAAGCCTTGTTTCTATCGTACCTTTGATGACCTACTCCCTGGGGCTGGGCTACGGTAAACGAGAGGTAGACTGCCTCCTTAGTGGTCCGATACTGAAACCAGATTTGGTAAGACAATTTAGAGAGTGGCTAAAGTTGGAATGACATCAGGGCAGAAAAAGTGAAATACACATTTTGGGGGATGTTTTTCACTTTTTGGCACTGATGCTATTCAAACTTTAGCCACTCTCTAAGTTGTCTTACCCAATCCGTTTACTCCGATGCCACTCTATTTGTGTTGAGGGGATCCGAATACCATACTAGACCTTATCTTACCTTTGAACTACTCATATAAGTCGTTCCTAATTTTAATATGTCAAGTACTAGTTAGTGGTCCAATTTTTGGCTTCTTTTATGACATGCTTACAATATAATTAGGCATTAAAATCCATATGTTGTAATCTGAAGTCGCAATTAGAAGCTAGATTTAAAACTTCTATACCTAAATTTATAGAGAAATAATTCAGATATTCTACCATAAGGGTTGTGCAATGACCAATTAGGAAAGGCCAGAAAATGTATCGTTTCTTTTAACAGATTTGGTAGGATAACTTAGAGAGTGTCTAAAGTGAGAATGACATCAGGGCTGACACATCAGTACCAAAAAGTGAAAAGCATCCCCCAAAAAGTGTATATCACTTATTCAGCACTGATGTGTCAACCCTAATGACATTCTTACTTTAGACATACACTCTTGAAGTTGTCCTCTACCAAATCCCGTCAGAGGATATGAACATACACCCTCAAAAACAAGTGAAAGCCACATTTTTAGAGGGGTACATGATCGTCTTGATCCTATGCCCGGCAGATAAATCTACGGGCACAGAAGATCCCCGGGGTTTTTGCCGAGGGTCTATGCTTTAAAAGCAGGAATGGTTGGAGATAGCCCATGCTAGAGATCTCAGTATATACAATGGGATCCACTCCTTTTGTTGATGCCCACAATAAAGAGGTGTCTCTAACATTTGTGCATATTAAATGCATGTGCATGTGGGTGCTGCATAGAGATATGTTTGGTTCATCTTTTAATGATAATGACCATTAATGCCTAACGAGGCCAATCGCTTATATTTATAATTTCGGGTTTTCAATATGATTGCCTTCATCCTTCCCAAAATAATAATAATAATGATGATGTTCCATGACCAAAATTGTTTGTAACCATGTCACAGCCTCAAATGATGTATTTTTAATCTAGTCTCTTTTTTTGGGTACCTTAGCACTCTTTTGGGCTTGTAATCATACATATCATATGTCAGCCTGTAGTGTGGTTACAAAGGCTCACATACATTTTTTTGTCACAGAATATTTGTGTTGAAAAAATATTATATATAATAGCCTTCATAGATTGGTGGTTTTCATTCATCTTCTAAAATTGTGGAACTTTCAAATCACGGTAATAAAAAATTTAAATATTTTTGATAGGCAATTATTAGGGGAGCTCAACCGGCATGATAGACCCGCCCAGTCGAACTGGACTGAATTTGAACTGGTTTGGGGTTATCAAAACTAACCCGGAAAAAATCTAACAATTCAATCGGGTTAGTCTGTGTCAATGGCTAGTTGATCCGGACTATGTTGGAACCCAAATTAAAGCCAATTCAAAATTTAAAGGATTGGGATTAGCTTTAAATAAAACCCGGAAAGCTGGTTGGCTTAAGAATTGCCACTGGTTTTCTGTCTTTCGGGAACAAATGTTCTAGTCCCAAATTCTCTACCCCAACGTTCCTGGACGCAGGCTGGCACGTGATGCTTTTTTTTGAAAACCATTTTTCCGGCCTTTGTGCCTGGGAACATGGGGAGTAGACAATTTGGGAGTAGAACATTTGTTTCGTTTTCTTTTTTGGGTGGATCCTATTATCTGTGATCCAGTAAAGGTGGGTGATCAGCTGTAACAAATTTTACTGTAGTTTTTTTGTAACATGAAAGAGAATAAAAAGACAAACCCATCTTAATTCTTAAAAGAAAAAAATTCCAAGCTTTCACGCTACAAAAAGCTACAGCAGTTCTTTGTTCATTTCTAAAAGCTTTAATTTGAAAGAATTGCACCTACATCACATCACTGGAAAGAAATGATTGTACGATATTAGCTATGATATGAATGAGATCGATTGATTCTCTCTCTCACTCACTCACTCATGCACAAAACATAACTACATGGAAGCCATTAAAGAAAAGAAATGGCAAAGAGAGCATCGGTACTTGCAAATTGACATAAATAAAAGAGATAAACTCTAATTTTATTCAAATCTTACAGAACCTTAGGAAGAAGACTACTGAGAACCCAACCCTATTCCAAGCACCACAATAACAACCCTAAGAACATAAACGTCAACCACATCAAATGACTTTGAAGATGACATGCTAGAAGAACTCAAGGACTAGCTGCTGAAGGAACCGTGCCACCACCAGCTGGGTTTGGGACCTCTACCCCAGGGTTGGGAACAAAGGTATCGTCACCGCCTGGAACATAACTTCCAGTCCCTCCACTGCTTCCAGTGCTGTCATATCCACCACTACCGGAGTTGCCGGATCCTCCGCCGAAGTACGGAGAGTAAGATGAGCCTCCACCCAACGATGGAACCATCACCCTTCCGATCCCCGGAATGAGAACGCTGCCGTCTGGCTCGATGAACCACTCTGGCTGTTTCTTGTTGGCATCCTTGGTGGTGGGAACCTCACGTCCATCAACCGTTAGTAGAATGGTGAAAGCGAGAAAGAGAAGGAGAGAGGACCAAGAGTTGTTTGCCATCGCTAGAGAGCACTACTAGAGAGGAGTTGATAGAGAGAAAAGGAGACGAGTAGTTTAGCGATGAAGGAGAAGGGTGCATATTTGGTCTTCTTATAGCGTGGAGTTTTGGCGAGTTGGGTGATGTTTTGGCGGTGAGTTAAAGAGATCGGTGCACTTGGAGGGGCCATATATATTTTGCCATGCTCATACTTAGAAACAGCGAGAGGCGTGCACGAGAGAGAGAGAGAGAGAGAGAGAGGCTACATCTCAGCTATCCTCTCTCAGATGTTGTACAAGTTTTATCGGTCTTAAAAGAAAATGAGAATAAATAGCTGTTTCTTGACCCTATGCAGGTGTAGGGTTAGGTGCACTAAATGATACACGTACATTATAGAAGGGTATGGTACTCTTCTATATAACTCGTTTTACATACTAAGTGCTTAGCCGGTTCTGTGAAATTACATGGTATTCGCCCATACCTGTAGAATTACCTAAGTTTAGACCCTATTATATTCTTAAGGGAGGGGGGAGGCCGGGTGAATAGGATATCGCTTTAAATCTTTTTCTTTAAAAATTAATATTCTTCTAAGCCACTTAATTCCAATTTAATTTGATTGTTTTCTTTAGGATGTTCAATTAAACCAATTCAATTTCAATTCTCAAGTTAAATAGAAATTATACAATTTTGAATTCTAGCTTTAGATTAATTTCTGCAACTGAAAAACACATAGGTTCAAAGTGCATCAATCAACAAAGCATGTACTACAATATAAGAATTAAATTGTGCATTTGCACTGATATCTCTAACCGTAATGATGTAAATTCAATTCCAGTTAGATTTGATTGTGTGTTGTATATGCCAATCACTTTCACGATAATTACAAAATCATTAAATTACACAGGTGTTCAACTTAGATTAATAGACTATGAATGCTATTATAGACCATAGGATTCCGTCATGCATTATAGCGAACTATAATATAGTGGAAACAAGGTTGACAGATTCCCTAATGATCAACAATCACACACATATAGATTATACAGAAAAATCAAAGCAATTACACAATGAACACCAACATGCACAGTAGTTTGTCAACCCTCTGGTGCCTACGTTTACTCTAGAAAGCTCCTCACCGAGCTATTTTGATTTTTTTTTTTTATTATAGATACTATTACAGTCTATAGTAGGCAAAATCAACAACCTTCAATACTTACAAAATATTTTAGGGAACCCACCTATTTTGTAAACTACACATGTCTAGTGGCTTCGATGGACGTCAAACACACTTTTAGTGGCTATGATAGAAGTAAAATTCGCTTCTAGTGTCTCCAACAAAGGCCTCAACAAACAATGATGAGATTTTGATATAGAATGAATGCTTGTCGATATGATGATATACCAATCACATGTAGTTGCTGTAGAGATATCTTCTAGATGAAGATTTTTATAATCTACCTTGTTTCCAGCTTTAGTCTTCGAATTTCCGAGGGTTTTCAAGGTTCGAAAACCCTAATCACAACCAATGAAATGATGTACCAATAAAGAGCAGTGTTTAGGTCATGTGTAAGTTCCTCACAAGAACACTATACGATAAGAGAGCAAGATCTCTTAGAGTTTTCCTTCTTTTATTTTCAATAAATATGGTGTTCTTGAGTTTTAACTCAAAGTTTTCAACCAAAAATCATTTAGAAATAAAGGGTTGAAAACACTAACTCGAGTCCTTTCAATATCATATTCACAAAATATCTTGGATCGATCCAACAAATCCAGGTTGTATTGCAAAAATTGGCAAAGAATTTTCCAAATCTAGATACCCTGGATCGATCCAAGCTTTTTCTAGGCTTGCTTGATCGATTTAGGAACTAGCTGGATCAATCCAAAAGTTCTACTATAGAACCTGGATCTGTTGAATCGATCCGATAACACTCTATATCGATCCTGTTGTTCTGCCATACAACCTGAATTTGTTGGATCGATCCAGGAACACTTTGGATTGATCCAAACTTGTCAAACTCCATATATTTATCAATTTTTAACCAAGTTGAGCTATAATGAGTGGGAGCTTACATTCTAAGATTCATGGATGGTCTTCTACAACTAACCTATGATTTTGGTCTAGTCTCACACTCAATTACCACTTATCATATCAATTTTAATGTTTTTACCTTTATGGATTTGATGATTGGTAATTGATGAGCTGTTTCGAGAGACATCTTGAATTCTTCATTATAGTAGCTGAGTGTCTCTTGATCTTGTGGCTTTTCTTCATTTGGCTTGAATGATCTTCCTCTTGTCGTTCTTCATTTGGACTTAAGACTTACACGACTTTTATATTAACAAATACATAAGAACACATGAAGTTCTATACAATATCATCTATTTACAGACTCTCTTTTGACATGGAATTGAAAATCACATAAATTATACATTAACAATTTCCCCATTTGTCAATTCCATGACAAAACACAACTCAACCCAACAAAGTACAACGCAGTAAGACACAATGGGTTGTGAAGATTCATTATGTGGTGATTCATTCTATGGCAACTCCCTCTTCAGTTGTGGTCTACCATACATGTAAATCTGTATCACACTAAAAAAGGTACCTTTCTCATAGGCTTTTATCAATTTAACTAATGATACACATGATTGCAGAAATATACAAATTCATTACAACAATCATATCAGTCATAGAAAATATGATTGATAAACATGTGTAATATATTTATACATCATTGGACACACACACACACACACACGTATCATATAGATAAACATGATTGCTACTCTCCCCTTAGTATAGCATAATCTCTCAATGCATTTTATGTGCTTTTCATACGCTTCTCTCCCCCTGCATTTTATAGTATAATATTTTCTTCTCCTTTTTGCCATGAATTGACAAAGGTAGATGAATGCTAGTTTAAGACCTAGTTCATCCACACAAAATATAAATCAATGAGCTTACAACAATAAATGCATAGGTGAAGCATTTTAGCAGTGAGGTACATAAAAATTATAACAATGAATTGTTTAATGTACAACTTAACGAACTCTTAAAGGTATGTATCCCTCTTCATATATATCATGTTTCTTTCTAGTATTTTTATGAATTCTTTAACACTTTCAAGTTTTTCCAAGATTCACATTAACCAGATTCCAAAGGAAGACTAAGGGGAGGATTTGTAAGTTGATTAGGATTGCTCAAGGAGTACATATAAATGAAAGATTTACAAATTTCCTATGGGTTTGTCATTTTTCTATCCTTATCATGTGGCTTCTTTATGGAATTTCATATTTAATTTTTGAAGTTCAAGCACCCAAGAATATAAAGACTAACACTCAATAGAAAGCAAAATTCAATTCATTATAGAATTTTCATTACAATCATTTGACTTTGAGTACATGCCAAAAGAAAAAAAAAACATTACAGTTCAAGCATGAAGCAACCAAACTTCTACAAACATCTACTCTGAATCTTCTTCTCCCTCCTTTGAATCTTCGAGGTTTAGAGGTTGGCTTGGGAATACCGGTGGACATTCGAAGTTTCATAACTATGAGTTATGCCTCACATATAATTTTCATGAGCTTGAAGCTGAAAAGCCATATGCTCTTGCCGCTTCTCCATCTTTTTTAGCTTAACACCAAACTTCTTTTGATTCTTGAGAATCTTCTCCTGACTCTCAAGTGTCTTTCTTTGTTCTACAAGAAGCAATTGTAGAAGTTCATCTGAAGATGGTTGTGATGGAGCAACTTGTTGGGATGAAGCTCGATTAAGGGAAATCCTCTCTCTGTGGTAGAGCTCTAGGAGTATCTTCATTACCATCTTCTTCTGCCCACTCTCCTACTTTCATCTTCTTTACTGTAGTCACGAAGATATTGGTTTTCTACCAAACAAACTTCATATTGGATCCCTTAGGAAATACAACCTTGTGGTATCTTAATAACTTGCAAATTAGAACACAATAAGGTAGATTGATTTGTACATTTTTTGTCTTCGATTCCACCGGTATCTTCATGCAAATAAAGGAGCAGATATCGATACTCTTCCCTTAAAGAAAACAATCCACTAAATTCACCATATCATAAAACATATTTGAATGGTGAAGTGTTGGGAGTACATTGTGAGTAAAGATTTTGTTGAGAAGTTGGTCATCTGAGTTAAAGCTAGATTTTCCTGATTAACTAAATTTTTTCCCTAAAAAGTCTACCAAGTCATTTGGTTTTAAGAACATTTTAGTATACTATACAATATTAAATCTTATTTTTCTTATTTTAAAATATTAGTATACTTTGCATTGACCAACTAGTAATATATTTTGGGCTATTTTCTTAGATTTGAGTGGTCATTTACGGATAGCCTTGCTTTCAAAGATGGTCTATTTGTTCCCTTCATCCTAGAAGCCTTCTTCGGTGTCCTCTTGTAAAACATACACCTCTTGGTTGGAAAACTCTTATGTGATGAACACAAAATTCGCAGTTGTGGGCTTTATATTTCTACATCAATAGCTATTTCCCTTTTGTCTATCAAGGCCTGAAGTTTATCCTTGAAGATGAAATAGTCTTTTATGTTGTGTTTGAGTAAACAATTATACTTGCAATACTTCGGGTCATTGACCTTGTTTGCTTCTCCTGGCCATTTAAGCTCTTGGAGGATGATATATATCTCCTGTCTCCACTGTTTAGTGAAAAAAGGCTTTCTATTTCATGATTAGGGAAGGAGTATTCACTTTTTTATCTTTCTTTCATGGTCAACCTCTTGGGGATGGATTCTCATATGGGGTCTTAGGATTCTTCTTAACTATGAGCTTGGTTGGCTACTTCTTGGTCCTTGCCATAGCAAATTCAACTTTGTTCATGACTATTTTGTCCCTCCTTTTTCACTTGTTTTCTATAATCTTCTCTTTGAGATGATGGGCCTTTGATGTCAAATTAAATCCTAAGAAATTTTGGGGAGTGAAACACATCAAGATCTCATACCATAAGTGAAACTCTATCCTAGAGGGGGGTGAATAGGATATATTATACTCTTTTTAACTTAACTTAATTTGCTTTGATTTAGTTAACAATCCTCGTTAGTTATTTTATTACTAGATTGATTCAAGTCACAATTATCAATTAGGTTAATTGAATATTAACATGATAATGCTCAGAGCAAACACAAGTGTATCAGTTACATGAACACAATAGAGAGCAAATGTACACAACCACAACACAGAGGGTTATAGTGGTTCGGCACTAAGGCCTACGTCCACTCTTAAAGCTTAATCACAGAGCTTTCCGTAATTTTATTTAGATTGAAATACAGATAATATAGGTAAAATTCACACAAAACCTTTTCTACTTGCTGAGCAAGCTAAACCTACACTCTATGCTTCTGAAAAGTGCAATACTCCTTCCGGTGTCTCCGACGG
>JAOXJP010232128.1:0-10522 GCA_025762735.1 Platanus orientalis | reverse complement strand
ATCTTCTCCAAATCCCAAGATACTAACCTTCATTTATTCCATATGACAAATGGTATCCATCTATCCATTACACTCAGTAGTAATTGGACATGATAAGGGAAGTAAACACATATGAGCCGAGTTGATACAATATCTTGTCTACAAGGTTTAAAATAAAGGATTTGGCATTAGAGAGACATGTGAGACATGAGACACATTCACAAATCAAACCATGTGTATAACAGAAGAAAATGTAAGAAAATTTTCACAAGAATCAACTAAAGTACCTAGGGATGAATCTAAATCTTAAATCACACAACTAAAACCCAAATACTTATGAAGGCACAACAAGCCAGTATGACTACCTCCTCTTGGGACTTCATAAAAATTTATAGGTGTTGACTCTAAATCTACTAAGTAGTAGATTGAAACTACGAATTGGTAACCCCATGAAAAATGTTTATCTAGTCACTTGGATTTAGACCTAGGAAAATAGTATGGGACCCTTGGAATTGTACTGACAACCCATAACTATAAACTCCTTCCATTTTCAATTAAGTTTTGCAGTGATTCCATTAATAAAAAATGGCCTTAATTCACTCAATGTTGATCTTCCCTTGATGTCAATTGCTTCTATCTGCAACAAGAATCAATCTAAAGATGGATCCTCAAAGGCTTTCTAATTCTATGGGACAGTGTAAAGATCTCCTCCACTGGAGTTCTCCTTATGCTTTCTCATAAATGCCTCCATCACCACATCGAGATTTTACGTACCTTGAATCATAAATCCTTGCCACAACCGATACAACTGGCAGGGCCAAGAATACCAAAGCTCTAACTGTCTCATAAGATGATGAATATATAGAACAACAATTATAGTCATCTTCGATCTTCATAGACCCTGTTTGTTCCACCCGTGGAGCTTAGCAGTTACCTAAACAGGAACCAATGGATCATCATCGATGAGAAGCAGATCAACAAACATGAGAGACGCCCATTTGAAAGAAGGAAAAAACATGAGAGATGCCCAATGAATCAATGCATCATGTATCCACAAATTAAAAGATATTCACGGCAATTGAGATGAAATTGAGTTTTGATGCCCTAGATTTCTGATCTCAATGAACAAATGAGTTGTTTGGTGCCCTAGATTCTTAATTTCAACGAACGCCCAACTGCATAGATGAAATCCTCTGAATTGTCATTGGCAACAAAAAGAAAGAAAGAGATGAAGCCATGGATTCATCACAATGAAAAAAGAAAGGAAAGATGTAAGAAATTTACCTTTGTAGAGAGAAAAGCTTCGTTATGTTTGCAAGTTCACATACCTCAAGATCCAAAGCCTTTAAATGGCTAATCGATTAAGAGAGAAAAATAAAAAAAGGAGAGAGAGTGATGGAAAACCCTAGAAATTTTCATGGGAATGGGCGATGTGGGAGAGAGAATGGGTGAAACAGGAGAGATTGCTTATGCCAGGAGAGAGAGTTCTTTACTCTCTTTTCTTCTGTTTGTGATGAAGGGAAGAGAGACGAGTGAGATAGAAGGAGAGACGAGTGAGAGAGAAGGAGGGCGAAGAAGCGGGAAGGAGGAAGAGAACGCGGGAAGGATCCAGAAAAAAATAGGAGAGAGGAAAAGGGCACGGGGGGAAATATATATGTACGGTTATAGGAAGCATCTGTAAAACACTGCAATAAAAAAGCATAGCATTTTTAAAACGTTGCATATGTGAATTATAGCTTTTTTATGTAGCATTTTAAAACGCTGTATAAATATAATATATTTAATAAAACATTGAATATTAAAGTTTATGTTGTGTTTTATAAACACTGTGTATTTCTTTTTGCCTTTTTCACAACGCTTTATATAAAAAATGCTACATATTATTCTCTTTAGGCAAAATTTTTACAAAAACGTTGCCTAAAGGAACATTGTTAAAAATAAGTTTTGTTGTAGTGATTGTGCACTTGTCGAATCCAAGTGTAAAGTTTAGTGGAATTACTAGATAGAACAGGCTTAACAAAGTCAATGGGTTCACACTTATAAGGCGTGTGGAGTTTACGTGGATAACTCGCAAGTAAATTTAGGTTTTTAATAATTTATCTTATAAGAGTTTAGAATAACTATTGAAATGAATTATTGGTTGGAAAGTTGATATAGACCCAGAGTGTTGAACCACTATAAAATCTTTGTATTGTAGTATGATTCTTTATTTGCATCAATTACATTATTTATTTATTATACTTGAGTTAAATTTTGATGCATAGTAAAGTATATCTTAAGTAAATTAGAATGTTGGATTTAATAGTTAAATAATTTTTAAATTAAGGTTAGATCATATTCACCCTCCTTTAGGATCTTCGGATATTAAAATCCTACAATTTCAGATCTTTCATTGTCATAATGCTTAGCACCATTCTAATGGTGGTCATCTTCACAACTAGAGAAAATAGTTCAGAGTAGTCAACACCTTTCCTTTGTTGAGACCCCTTCACAACTAGCATAACCTTGTATCTTTTGCTTCTATCATGCTCTTTCTTTTTTGATATATGTCAATCACATGGGTAATTGGGTAGTGTTAGAAGTCTTGTAAATGTCTTATGTGATCTCACAAGTTCAACTCATGAAACCAAAAAGGACCAAAGACCCAAGAAAGAGTACGGGAAAAAGGCACACCATAAAAGATATATCACATGCATGCATATCAATTTGTGTGTCTTAAAATGAACCTAGACATGGTTTAGATCCCTTGAGAATACCCAAATCAAGATACCAAAGGATAGTAAAAAAATATGAAGTGTAGAAAATTACAGTTAAAACTGATTGTAAAATTCGCAATCGATTTCGAGGCTGATTTTGCATCTTAGTCAAACACTCCTAAGCCCCAAATTGATAATCCCAAATCAGTTTCGATATGAGTTTTGAGAATTTTCCTAAAACTTAAATTGGTTGTGAAACCTTAAACCAATTTGGAGTCTGATAAGTAGTTGAAATCGATTGCGAGTTTCAAAATTGATTTAGGGCCCAAATCAGTTTCTAAACCCTTAATCGGTTTGGAGGGCATTTTTGAAAAATAAATTATCACAAAATTTTTGGCAAAATTTTTGAAATTTAAACCCCATTTTTACATATCTAAAGGTCCAAAATGTCTCTCCCTTTATCATATGCCTATTCTAAGGCCATGGATGCTCATCTTTATTATAAAAGAGTTTTTTTCCCTTCAGAATAAAAAAAATCTCCAACACTTCAAGTTATTTTTTAGAGAGCTAAGAGACATACTATTTTGAGAACCCTCTTCATTGTGTAAACCTTTATTGCCTACATATTATTGAGCTTTAGTAGATAGCATTTTACACTTCTCTCTCTCATTTCTTCTTTCCTATTGAGCATCACTTCTACTACTGAGGAGAAATTGTGGTGAACACTTTCCCAAGAGGAACTCACCTTTGGCTGAGCTCTAGGAGTACTAGAGCCAAGTACTTTAGAGCTTGTGGGTACGTAGCTAAGGCATACTAGCTCATTAAGGAGCGTCCTACATTTAAGCAACTAGCAACATCAACCATATTGTGGTAATATTTGCTTGTTTTTGCATTCATATTCATTATTGTTATTGCTTTGCTTCTGTCGGCAACACCAAAAACTTGATTATCTCCGTTGGAGACACTGAAAGTAGTACACACTTACCGGAGACACTGAGTGTTGTTGTTTAGTTTTTCATTGAGCAAGTAGTTAGGTTTGTATATTGACCTAGGTTGTAATAATACCTAAATGAAATATATATAAGCTCGGTAGTGAGCTTTAGAAGAGTGGACGTAGGCCCGAGTGCCGAACCACTATAAATCTTATGTTATGGTTGTGATTGTGTGATTACTTGTCTCTCTATCTTTATACTCTATACTACTCTTGCTTAGCATATGTTTGATATTATTCTTGAGTAGCTACATTGAAGCACACACTCACTTAATTAAGCAAAGTGTAAAAGAAATTAATAATATCCACAAGGTAATTTAAAATTAGGTAAATTAATTGAGAAATCCTATTCACCCCCTCTAGGATTACTTTAGTGTCATTTCATCCTTCAACCTATATATCCATTTGTTGTCCAATGCTTTCTTTCTTGTAAGTAATGGAACTAAGTCTCATGTCTGGTTTGTAATTAAGGACTTCATCTCCTCATCCATGACATGCTCTCACTTAGTTCTTGCATTAACCTTCAATGCTTCATCATAACATTTTGGTTCACTAACATCTGCCAACAACAAATAAAATAACAAATAGGAGAATCTCTGAATAGGCCTAGGTGATTTTAAAGACTTTAATTCTGAAGTAGGTGTCTGAGGATCCATCTGGTAGTTTTCTTCTAACATTTCATTGCCTTAAACTTCTTGTTCTTCACCTTTAGAAACATCCTCAAGTTCCACAAACCCCTTCTTGCCTTAATGTTCTTCCGCCTTATCTTTGTACATTGTCTTTTCATTGAATTCTAGATCTCTACTTCTAATGACTTTCTGGTTTTCATTTTTCCAAAATTTGTTTCCAAATTCATCAAAACCATACCCAATGAAAATATACTTTTTCGATTTTGCATCCAATTTATTTCTTTGATCAACATCATCATGAACATAGGAAATATGACAAAATACTTTGAGATGTGAAAGACTTACCTCTTTTTCCATCCATGCTTTTTTAGACAATCTACCATTTAATAGTACTAAATGTCCTATGTTTATCAAGTATGTGGCTATGCTAACTACATCTACCCAAAGCTGTTAAGGCAATCTCGCATACAATATTAGGCTCTCTTTACAATCGTTTTGTTCATCCACTCAGCCATACCGTTTTGCTATACTGTGTGTGGTACTATTTTTTCCGATCTCATTTAAAACATAAAATTTTTCTACCTTGTCCGAAGCTTCCTTATTCTTGTTGCTACCTTGTGTAATCTTATTTTTTTATGCTTAACAATCCTTCTTGAAATATCATTTCTTCCCACAATTACAACATTCCACATGTGGTTTTGGTAACTTAGATTTACTCTTAAATTTTGATTTCCTATAGTCTTTCTCCCTTTCAATAGTTCTTCATCTTTCTTATACATTCAGTGCGCTCCCATTTAATGATGTTTTTATTAGTGAATTTTTGTGGATTTCTTCACTAAGTAGTATGTTGCGCTTTAAAACCCATACCAATAGGGAATTTTGGCACGTTTCATTAACATTTTGAATCATTTACATATAAACTTCCTGTAAAAATTTTCTCATTTTTCACATTCATATGTAGCGGAATATTACTTCAATAAAAAACCAATACTCGTAACCATAAATCACATTCCCACATGTTTAACCTGTAAATAAAATCCATATCCATAATTTTTCTAAAAACATATAAGCTTGTATAATCATAAACCATAATTTGACATTCCTAACCAAATATTCCATAGTTTGACATAACCTAATAAATATCCTAAGTAATAGAATCCATTACTTATGACATCCCTTTCAAATAGATAAACTAATTGAACTAAAATAAATGTCATGTCTTTAAGCTGAAATAATTAAAATAATTGAAATAAATATCAAAGTCTCATGTAAAAAAAAAATCCATTGGGTCTCTAATCCATCTCTAACTAGAACTGCTATTCTGTGATCTCTTTCTCATTTGTGGCATCAAATTATGGTAAGCTTGACAAACTTAATAAGAAAATAGTAAACTAACGGAAACATTGGATCAAGTATTAACATGATTATAGAAAACAAAACAGATACTTTTCATATTTACTAAACAATATATAGAATAGTACTGTTCATATATTAATCTTTTACAATTCTAAATATCTTATAAAATTACATTTTTAAGTACAAAATAGAAAAAATAATACTAATCATATTCTTTTTAATATAATCAAAACAAAACATATCAGAAACATATATCATACCATAGCCATAACAGAACAAAACAGAATATATATTTGATATTAAGCTAGTACATATAACAATTTGCACCATTTATCTCCCATGAGAAGGGCTAGAATAGTTCACACCATATATCCGATGAGGTGAATTATTAATACCAACTGGGTTAGTAGTCAGAATCCATAATAATTTGCACCATATGTTTAATGAGGTGAGTTTAACAGTTTGCACCATATACCCGGTGAGGTGAGTTATATCAACAAGTCCCTTTGATGAACAGAGTGACTTTCTAACATAACATATTATTCTTTTGCAGTTTCAAACAAAACGTATAATTCATATAATAAATTTATGAGAATCTTAGCAATAACTAATGCAGAACAAATATAACATATATTGCTTGATCCTCTTAAGCACCAACTACAGATAAAATTTTCAAAACAATACAAATTTGTTTGGAGACATTACTCTTTGAAATCAGTAAGAATAACAGAAGAAAATAGTACATTTGAGAATAAAACATGTAAGTCTTTTTGAGAATTAGTAAACAAAAAATTTTAAAACTATAAATAGGTGCAAAACAATAATAATGTTCTTACAAAACATAGTTCTATAAATAATAGCGGTGAAAAATGGATTCAAAATAGAGTTTACAACACTCTAGGATCCTACGAAATTGAAAACAAATCACTATTTAATCATGTTCTTACAAAACTATGTTTTAAGAAAACAAAACCAGTAAAAAATGATTCAAATGTAGAACAAAATCCTTTACAAAACAAGATTAACAAGGATCCAAAAACCTATGGAATTAAAACAAATCAATAGTTTATATATGTTCTTACCTTTTTACGTGAAAAATCATTCATAAGTTTTCGTTCTTCAGAAAATCTCTAAAACTTTTTCAAAACCTATATTTTTTTTTCTTCTTTCTCTTGCTCTTGTTCTTGATTTCTTATCTAGAGTTTCAATGTTGAATTAGGTCACAAAATTACAATTTATAAACTTAAAAAGAGCCCCAAACAAATGTTGTTTGTTTAATATTAGGAAATATTTGGGATAAAATGTTTAGTAAATGTTTTGTCCATGATTTTGTATGTCCTACCATGTCCTTTTACCACTGGTTGACATGTGATGGTTTTTTGAATTTGCACCCCTTTTAATTAGGGAGAAAATGTTCATGGAACACTTTTTAATGGTTTTAATCCTATAAAACCCACTGGAAAGGATATTCTGTCCATGATTTGGTATCTAGGTTGGTGTCCATGACACCAGGGCTATCACATGGAATAAAATGCATATTTCATATGCAAAAAATGCATCACCCACCCATTTTATTCCATATGACGTCCCTTGGTGTCCTAGACACCATCCTGGACAGAACACCTATATATATATATATATATATATATTTTCATTTGAAAACTGTTTTTACAATTTTAACCATATGCAGCCAGCCATTGTGTGTAGGACACCTAAGACTAGGGATGTAAATAAACCGGATATGATCCGGAAACTAGCATATCTCTATTTGGCTAATTTATAATCGAATATTTTTAAACAAACGGATATTTATTCAAATCAGATACATATATGTTCATATTTATACCCATTAAATTAGTTGAATATCAAATATGAATACAATTATATATCTAATTAAACAAATTCATTAAGTAATATTAAAATATTTGTATCTGTCAGGTTAGAGTTAATGTTAAAAGAATATATATACTCTAATATTATGTAACATAACCTACAATAGTATGTAAAAAGTAAGATAACCTACAATTTTATACTATGATTATTAATTTAGACCAGTCATTTTATATATATATTCGGTTAATTTATAATCAAGTATATTTTTTAAATGAACAGATATTTAATCGAATTGGATACATACATGTTCATATTTGCTTTAAACAAACACAAATATGGACTGAATACATATAATAATAAGATATTTGAATCCTTAGGTATAGGACATACAAAATCCTAGACAGAAAATTTGTTCTCCCCCATGACAAAACCTCTCTTTCTTCCCTATTTGACACCATAGCTACCACCCAATTTATTTATTTATTAATTTATTTTTAAACACGATGACTAGTCTAACACTCCTAACAACAGGTCAAAGAAAATCAAACACTATCCATATAAAAAACAAAGCAAATTTTCTATGACCCCATCATAAGCTGACACGGGAGGTGCATAGGGTTAAAAGCGTAAAAAAATATATTCAATAAAAAAGTTGATGCCCAAAAAGAGACACCAAATTCAACAATACATCACTTTTCTACATGTGATGCGGTTAGAGTGTCAGATGTGCTTGATCAGATAGTAGTTGTTTCAACAAAAAATTTAAGGATCTTTTTTCGAATGGCATGATTAAATTTGGGTAAAAGATCTGCAACACCCGAATTTGTTTGTCTCCTCATGTCTCCATACCACAGGCTAACACATAATGGTTTTTTGTATTTGGTGCCTTTTTCAAATAGGGAGCAAATGTGCACTTGAATAATTTCTTATGGCTTTATCCCTATGCACCTTATTTTTATGGACACCTATTTTTCATTTAAAAATTGATTTTACAGTTTTAACCCAATACACCTCACCTCTTATGTTTGGGGACAGAAAAACTGGGTGTTGCAGATCCTTTCTCTTAAATTTATGTGTTAAAATATAATCAAAACAACTTAACCGCAATATTAAATTAAAATTGGTAAGACGATGCATATGTACAACTACGACTGATTCCGAAATACAGACCATAGTTAATCCATTCTACGTGAGTTTGATATAAATTTTCTATGTTTTAATGTTGCTGTGCTCGACGAACATTAAACAATAATTTCCCAATGGGTTGATAGGTTATTACTAAAAAAATAAGTTTGATAGTTTGTGGGGTCAATTTAATATTCCTTTTAAAAACAAATCCAATGTTCTGTGTTGTGGCCTTCTTGTGACCATGCTACAGGCTGACACATGGTGTGTTTAGGATTAAAAGTTTTAATTCAAAAGGAAAGCATCCAAAAAGAGGCACCAAATTCAAAAACACATCATTTGTCACTCTGACATGATCACAGACACTTTTTAGTCATAGACAATCATTCTTCATTTCGGGTCAAAGATGGTTGAACCGTTTTGACATGATTAATAATTGGGTTGGTTTCGGGTTGAGTCATATAGTTGTCTACCCTTAATTTGACATGGTATGAATCTAACCTGCAACATGAATTACCCCATAACCTGTAAACCCGACACAAACCCAACACAAAATAAGTGGGTTAGGTTAGATTATAAACATGATTTTGGTCAATGCGGGTCAACCTGCTTTGACATGATTAATAAATGGGTCAAGATAGGGTTTTATTTTTATTAAGGGTCAAGTTAGGGTTGAGCCATATAATCGTATACCCTTATCTTGACACAATTCGTATCTGATTCACCAATACGAATTGCTACCCCTAAAAAACACACCCTCTGTTCAAGATGCTAATTTACCTGTTGTTTATGCATGTTTAAAGAAAAACCCGGGATAAAACTTCCGGTTTATTATTTTAAAATCTCAACATTGTTCCTCATCAGACGAAACCTCTCTTTCTTCCCTTTCATTACCTACACCTCAATTTCCTTTTTTGTTTAATCATGAAGACTAAGTCTAACACTCCTAACTCCAGGCCAAACATTAATTAAGTTTAAGAATCCGGCATCTGTTGCGCGATTGAATTTATGTATTAAAATAAATTTAAAGTAATTGAACTGGAATATTAAAAGTAAAATTAGTAAGATGATGTTGACATACGACCAATGATTAATTCCTAATTAACCATAGTTAATCCAATTCTACGTAACCAGCTATAAATTAACACATTCTCCTTTTTATAATCTCTGTGTTTGTTGACATTCTTTTTCAAACATCTTGTGAATGTAGCAGTGCATGCGCACTACAGACCATTGAACCATCGCCTCCCAATGGGTAGTTGGGTTGTGGGTCAATTCATTCTTCTTTTTTAAAAAACACTCCCTATACGTGGCAAAACAATCTCATAGGATGAACTTGCTAACTCGCCTGTTTTCTGTGTATGTTTAAGGAAAATACATTAGTTGCTTCATTCTTGGAAAATCTCAACATTATTTCTAATCGGACGAAACTTCTCTTTCTCCCTTCTCTGAATACCTACTGCTTAGTTTTTTTATTTTTATTTTAATTATTATTATTTTTTAATCACGATGACTAAGTCTAATACTCCCAACTCCAGGACAAAGAAATTTAACCAATATTCATGTCATTTTTTCTAAGAATCCGACCTCTAATGGTGTGATTAAATTTATGTAATAAAATAAATTAATACAACTTGACCGGAATATTTAAAAAAAAAAAATTGATTAGATGATGCAGACGTAAAACTATGATTAATTTCTAACTAACCATAGTTAATCCAATTCTAGGTTAACCGACTATAAATTTACAGTTTTTTTTTTTTTTTTCTTTCTGGTAAGACCTTTTAGTAGGCCTACAGCTGCCACATAGGACATACCCACACTACCACTGGCGTTAAAGGACAAGCAACAACCCAAATCCATTTGGAAATGCCACACCCATGGTACTTGAAACCCCAACCTCTCCCTTGGAG
>JAOXJP010232127.1:0-10522 GCA_025762735.1 Platanus orientalis | reverse complement strand
GATTTTATTTTCTGATTCTTAAATTTTGTGGCTACTTGTTTGTTTCTAAACTCTATTCTTGATTTCTTTGCTTCCGCATCCTTTATTTAAATTATTTGAGGCTTTGGAAAATTATTCTACGTCAATTTTTGGTATCTTCCCCTTTGTACTGCATCATGAACTTTGATGGATGCTTTTTTGGAAGTTGGGACGCTCTAGCATTGAACATGCAATCAGGGATAGGACAAGATCATCTTAGCTTATTTAGGCCCAATGGGGGTAGAAGACTAAATGGAGCTAAGGCTCTCCCCTCTTTAGGATTTGAGACTTATCCATTCCCCTGGTCTTGGGAATTTAATTGTAAAAGCTGACTCATCCATCATCATTGGGTGGTTTGGGGCTTGCAGAGCAGATCCTAAAGACTTTTGCCTTTTTTGATAAGGACCCAAGCTTTGGTGTCTAGTCTGAACATCTCATTCCATTGGGTACCTGATGCCGCATGCATTAAGAGGAACCCCTTGTGGAGGCACAAGTCCAAGCACAAGATACCTTAGGGAGGTTACACATGGAAGGAACATTTTTTTATATGTTTCATGCATAAAATAAGGCCATTTGTGCCATTTCATTTATTTATTGTTTAGGGGCTTATCTATACAGTAAGGCATTGGCCAAAAGGTTAGTATAGGAGTTTTGGTATTTTTAATTTTTAGAAGTGATGGGGCCATGAGGAGTAGCCGAATAGGCATCCTTCTTTTTTATGTAGTTGCTTTTTTTTAGATGCTTCTAATATTGGGGTGATGTAATCCTATAAAGAGGGAGGTACCCACGCCTCTAAGAGGGAGAAGAAGAAAAACTTAGAATAAAATTTTGTGGTTTGTTATTATCAATCGTGGACCAACCCTCCCATCCCTCCCATCCCTCTCTCATGATCTCTATCTTACCCCATCACGGTTTTCTCCCTCTCATTCTCACTCTTCTCTCATTCTACTCCCCTTCTTTCTTATCTCATGCTATCTCCTTCCTCTTCCATAAGTCTTCCTCCATATCTTTCTTTGCCTATTCTTCATTCATAACTAAACACTTTGTTGTCATAATTCAAGAGTTTATAACTGAAGAAATTCTGAAGAGCAACAAGCATCCACAATTTGTATTTTCTGTGCAGCATTAAAGCAAATTGGACCTTAAATAAGGTAATTTGATCTTTGCTTCATGCTTAACATATCCTTGAAGCTTCTTTGATCAAATCTGTTCTACTATAATTTTTGGGTTTGTTAAAATCTAGAAATATTTTTACAGCACTTGCACTCAAATCGCCCCAAATAAGACCGTCATTTCTTTTGTTTTATTTATTGAGTATTGTTCCTCATTAATCGAGCTTAAAAATCCCTCAAACAGCATAAAAATTTCTAGTATTTTGGGTTTAAACAAAGATTTTCAGATGTACTTTTCTGTATTTTCTGGGAATTTTCCTAGATCTGAAAATTTCAAAATTCAATATCTCTTGGAATATAAGTCCAAAATTCTCAAAATTTTAACCACAGGTTCCTGTTACTGATCAGATGATACCTTAAATTTTCAAAAAAAATCTGACACGTCATAGGAGTATTTTCGTAATTTTCAAAAACTCAAAAATTACAATTTTGCCCTTGACTCGAAAATTCCAGATTTTAATTTCTGAGTTATTATTTTATTATTTGGAGTTGCTTTTCATAATTTTTGCACAACCTAACCTAGTGTGGGTAATCGCCTATCTCACAAACCCTTGGACATCACCATCCTTGGGTTCAGGTTTAGGCACTGAAAACTTGAAGGGGAGGAGCTCCATTCGCTGAGAGTGAGAAAACACAATTTTATTCTTAAGCTTCATAGAAAAATTAAAGAGGGATGGGTCTGTTTTTGTAGCCCACGGCTTGCACTAGGTTTTCTCCCTTTACAATTTGAAATTCAAACTAAAATTAACACTTTCCTAAAACTCTTCAAATCACTTGCTAAAACATGAAATAGAAGAGGCCAAAACATGTGGGCTTTCTTAGCTGTTGACCAGCCATAAATTGGCTTAAAAGAAGTGTTGTCAACTTTGCCCTAAACAAAAACTTTAATCCCTTCTTTGTCCTAACTCTACTAATTAATAAAATATGAAATAAAACAATAAAAACTCTGATGAAAGGCCTAAGATCAGCATTCTTGAGCTTTACTTGATGTAACAAAGAGGTGCCTACATGGTCTTCTCGAGTGGACCCCACCATGACCCATGTGGGCCCCACATGTACTCCCATGTCCGCATCACAAACATTTCTTTCTAAATTTTGAATGAAACATTATTCTTAAATAATTCGTTGGTTCTTATACAGAATTTTGAGTGGTTTTTGGTGGAAAAATAAGGTTCAGCTGATATGTTGGCCAAATTTGTCGACACAATATCAAACATCCCTTGGTAACTTAAGTGAAATGTTATGGTATGTGTTAACTGTTAACATGTATTGACTTGACTGAAATGGGATATTTTTACTACACATGTCAACAGTTTAAAGTTTAAACTGTGGCTGGCATTAAGGCATTTCTGTCTGTGACACAGACCTTTGACCCCTGGTCCCCTGGAAACGGTTATTCCATAGGTAGTTATAGTTGCCTTCTCAGCTTGGTTGGACTCAACACTAGGATATTGTGCAATTATTAGGTCCAGGGAGCTGGACCATGATCCTGTATTTTATCTCAGTTTTATTTGTACTTTAGTACTCTTATGTAATTTCACTTTGCTATTTAACATGTTGTACCTTATCTGTATCCATGTTTTGATTCATTGGCTGCTTTGTTCTCACAAGTTTTGAGCTACTTCATTTTTTAACTGTTCATCATGGTCTTCAAAAAGTTCTTTAAAGTCTTCATTCATAGTTTTACATATTTATTGCCAATATCGTTTGCAATCAAAATTTCTGTTACATGTACAGGGTCACTCTTGCTGACCAGACAACTTATGAGGCAAACGTTGTTGGATTTGACCAAGACAAGGATGTTGCTGTTTTGCGTGTTGATGCTCCTAAAGATAAACTGAGACCAATACCTGTTGGTATCTCTGCAGACTTGCTTGTTGGTCAGAAAGTTTATGCTATTGGAAATCCTGTAAGTATGATTCCCACTCTATACAATGTTTTTAACATTACTGCTTTTGTTTTCCTGTTTTTTTTTGTTGTTGTTGGGGGTGGGGGACTTTTAACTGTATTTCTATCTGTTAAAGCTATAAGAACTTATAGTGATATACTTTTAGTTCCATGGCAACAATGTTGAGTATCTCTTCTTTGCTGGATAAATTACCAAAGCTGATCGTATTGCTGCTCGTGGCCACCTTCCATATGGAAACGGCATCATCATTCTGAAGAAATGGGAGGTCTGCTCTTGCCTAATCAACCCTTCTGAGCTCGCTGGTGCACGGTGGATCAAATTCTTTGGCATTCCATTTAATGCCTGGTCATTTGCACCCTTAGAGAGCTAGGCTTTTCCTGTAGTGGTCTGCAAGAGATCAATCCTAAAACCAAAAACCTTCTTGAACTCTCCTTTGCTTGCATCAAGGTGGGTTCTGTGGATTTATCCAAGATCCCATAGGTGTTCCTTCTCAAACTCAAAGATCAATCTTTCACAATGCTTATCAAAGTGGAGTCCCCCTTAGCCGACCCAGAGCAAGTTAAACTTGTTAAGTCCTCAACCTTTTCCGGTCGCCGAAGGTTGAAGACAATAATGTGTCCTCATCAAGATTTCATTCCCAAGACAATGCCCTAGATCCAGCAGCTACAATTAGAGACTTAACAATCAAAGCAATCGATGATTATGAGGATACGTACTCAGTTCCTAAACTGCCCTTGCACCACACTAAAGGAAAAGGGTTATTGGGCCCAGGCCCATTGGCTATTGTTATCATGAATGGACATTCAGTCCGCATCAACTGAGTTTGGCGGAAGGTCTCTGGATCAGATTCCTCGCGGGCCAAATCTAGCATCCCAAGCTCCACATCATCCTCTTGGGCTGGCCTAAGTCATGCTTTACCCAAACTGGCTGGCCCTGACCTGAGTCTTCCCCTACACACTTTGGCATCTTCCAGTCCTCCATCACTACAACTGAAGAAGGCGATCGATAATGGCTTCAACTCCTCATGGTTCTCCCTCGCTGTGGTTCCTTCTTTGAGCGTACTCCTATGCATAAATCCCCTTTGGCTACTCCAAAGAACTCAGTAAGCTTTCCCCTTTTGGATGACCGTCGATCCCCTTGGGTCTCATAATCTCCATTGACAATGTATTTACTAGATACAACCTGGACTCTGCCTAATTCTGATGGAGTTTTCTCCACTCCAGTCTACTCCCCATGCCCTTAACCTCTGCTACCATGATAATCTGATGCACAGACATGGATCATGGAAAGACCTCTGTTGCGGATTATTTTGATGATGATGAGACTCTCCCTCCCTCTAACTCTGAGTACAACTGATATATTCTGGATGAAGAACCTACCCCTCAAACTAGCGTCCAAGTGCTGGCTTATGGACAACTGTAAAATCTCTTCACCAACAATCAGCAAACAAACCTGGTGGACTACGATGTCTCTGGTGATTCTGGTAGCTCTTCTAACACTAGAAGCTTCTCAGATACTCACTCCTCCAATGTTGGGACTAGCCATCCCTCCTCTTCTCCGACATGTATGTCATCATCCTCTCATTCTTTGTCTCCTTCTAAATCAAATTCATCTCCTTCCTCTCCACGCCTTTCTTCTGCTCATCATGTTTCCAACTCTATTGTCCACTGTACTTTGGGATCTGAACCATACTCGCTAAAAAACGATGCCACTGTTGAGGATTCAGATGTACGATGTATGCAATTGCCTCATCATAAGATGGGGTGGATGAGTTTATGGAGAAAATGGGACTTCAAGTTGTTGATGATAATGGTGCTCACGTAAAGTTGTCCACTTTCTAAACTGAAGACCCAACTTCTTAAAAGAAAGGGGATGAAACCATGAGAGAACTTAAAAATTTGCAGTGGGAAATGAAAGATAGCTGTGACATTTCGGCTTCTAAGAGGCATTCTAGGGCTGTTGTACAGATTGCAAATGAAGATATTGAATTGGAATATGAGAGGGTTGGATGGCATCAAAACACGTCGTATTGTTAAGGCTTGTATCGTAAAATGTGACCCTGACATTCTAATTCTTCAAGAAACTAAAAAGGTTGAAATTTGTAGATGCTTTACTTAAAAGTGTTGCAGGCAAAAGGATTGAAGATTGGGCCTATCTCCTTGCAGATGGGACATTGGGTGGAATCCTAATTGCTTGGGACTCTCTAATAGTTGCTAAGATTGATGTGAGTACGGGATCATCTTCACTCTATTTCCTTTTCAACTTGGGACTCTGCTTTTGAATGGTTGCTGATTGGTGTATACGGCCCTTCATCTTCTTCCAATCATCAAGCTTATTGGGAGGAACTTCCAATTATGCATTCTAGATGGAATGGCCTTTGGGTTCTTGGGGGTGATTTCAATGCTACTAGGAGTCTAGGACTCCATCTGAAAATTGCTCGGGTTTAATGGCAGTGTCAGGTCTAAGAGACTCCTTTTCTCAACAGTCATTTCACATGGACAAATGAGCAGAAAAATCATATATTATGCCAGTTGGAAAAAAATTTGATTTCCTCTGATTGGAAAGATAATTTTTCTCACTTTTTTTCAAAAAGCCTTCTCAAGACTCACTTCAGACCATTGGCCTATTGTTCGTAACACTAAAAGCTAGAGTTATGGGCCAAAGCCATTTCATTTTGAAAATATTTGGACATGTCATCCTGACTTTAAATCAAATGTAGACGCACGATGGAAGGAATGCATGGCATCTGGAAGTAAAGTTTCAAGTTCTGTAAAATACTTTAGTTTATTAAAAATAAATTCATCACTTAGAAAAAGAACACATTTGGAAAGCTTGTCACCAATAAAGACAGAGTTCTTGATGAGATTTTGAGACTTGACAAGAAATACGTGGATGACATGGGACTCTCTTAGATTCTGCAGGCTTCAAGATTGTCTCTCCTGTCTAAATTGGAATTTTTACTAAGGTATGAAAAGGTTTATTGGAAACAAAAGGCTAAATATAAATGGATCAAGGAAGGGGATGGTAGTACAAGATTTTTTCAAAGAGTGACTACTGGGAGGAAGTGAAAGAATCTCAACCAAACTACTGATTGATGGAAATGAAGTCATCGCATTTGAAGAAATTGCCAATGCAACTTCTCTTTTCAATGAAAGGTTGTTTTCCCAGGATGTAGTACATCATCTCAGAATTGACAGTTTGTTTGAAGGCGCCTATCATTTGAGATGACTGTCTCTCTTGAATGGTCTTTCACCAAGGAAGAAACTAAGATGACCGTCTTTAGCATGGGTAAAAACAAATCACCCGGACCAGATGATTTTTCTATATCCTTCTACGAGACTTGTTGGGAATCAGTCAAGGCTAATTTATGGGATGCCTTCAATGAATTCTATGAAAGAGATACTTCCCATAAAGGCGCAACTCACACATTCATTGCTCTTATTCCAAAATTTAGTGGTGCATTTCTCTTAACTGATTATCAGCCCATTAGCCTTGTTGGGAGTCTTTACAACATCATTGCAAAAGTCCTCTTTCGCAGGCTTAGGACTGTAATGCATGACATTGTTTCTAACTCCCAGGGTGCCTTTATAAAAGGTAGGAAAATCATTGATGGAATTCTTGTGGTAAATGAGTGTGTAGTCTTTGAATAAATCTGAAACCCCTGGCCTAATTTGGAAAATTGATCTTGAGAAAGTTTTTGATAAAGTTGATTGGGTGTTTTTTTGGAGTGGGTGCTCTCTAAGAAAGGTATTGGTGCTAAATGGATTAATTGGATGATGGGTGGCATGAAGTTTCTATGGTTCTCCATTTTGATTAATGGTACTTTAAAAAGTTTTTTCTGTGTTTCAAGAGGACTTAGACACAGAGGCAATAACCCATTATTGCCTTTTCTCTTTTCCTTGGTGGCAAACTCACTCAGTGTTCTCTCTCACGCTGTTTGTGCAAATCTTGTTGAAGGATTCAATATTGCTGCCTCTCATCTATCCATCTCACACCTTTAATTTTCAGATAGCACTATTGTGTTTGTCAAACCTTCCTCCTTAGACATTATGAATCTGAAATACATAATTCAAGTATTTGCATTGATATTGGGCTTCGAAGTCAATTGGAGAAAATTTGATATTGTTGGCATTGATGTAGAAGATTCTTATCATATGTTCTTAGCCAACATTTTGGGATGTACCTATAAAAAAATAAAAATAAAAATTCTAGGATGTAGACTAGAAGAATGACCTCTAAAATATCTTGGTCTTTTTCTTGGAGGGAAACCGCACTTGGGGAGATTTTGGGATCTAATTGTTGAAAAAGTTAATAAAAGACTTACATCATGGATAAAGTCACACATCTCTTTGGGAGGCAAAATAACTCATTAAAGCAGTCCTCTCCAACCTTCTCGTATATTACATGTCAGTGTTTTCAATTCCGGTTAAAGCGACAAAGAAATTTGAACAACTTCAAAGATACTTCCTATGGGAAGGGGATGCTTCTAAAAAGGATCATCTTTCTCAATTGGATGGATGTGTGTGAGTCAAAGTCACTAGGGCGTCTTGGGATTGGAAACATTACCATGAAGAATAAATCTTTGCTTGGGAAATGGATTTGATGCTTCACTATTGGAAGAAGGAAGTCTTTGGCAGTCACTTATCCTCAGTATGGTTCAGATCAGAATGGTTAGGACATGAATCCATTAACTAATTCAAGAGCTTCAGTTATCTGGAAACGCATAATTGCCATCCGTTCCCTTCTCTATCCTCACCTATCTCTTGTTGTTGGTAGTGGATCTTGTGGTAGCGTCTAGCAAGATGCCTGGATTGGTGAGTCCTCACTTTCAACTCTCTACCCTAGGATTTTTCGCATTGCTTCCCATAAGAATGCCACCATTTTTGAGATTCTTTATTACTCTTCTGATGGCATCTCCTAGAACTTGGTATTTTCAAGAGATCTTGATTCAGAATTGGGTCTTATCTCTTCTTTATACGATTCATTAACAACATTTTCATCTTTCTCCCTCTAATTTTGATAGATATAAGTGGTCCCTTGATCCTTTTGTCATTTTCTCATCTAAACCATTCTCCCAATTCCTTTATTCTCCCTCTCCCTCGTTTTCCCTCTCATACCTAATCAAACTGATGCAGGAGTGCATAGTGTGAAGAAGAAGAAATTGGAAGACCATGGATGGTCCTCCATGTGTGTCAAGTAGTTTAGGTTTTTATTTTTTGTTTTAAGAGTTTTTTTTTTTAATGTAATAAGGTCTTTTTATGGCCAATGGTCTTTTTATAATTTTGTTAGTCTTAGGGGTCTCTTTGCAATAATTAAAAGTTGAAAGTTTAGGGAATTTTGAGTGTACATGACTAGCCAAATTTATGGCTCTTTTTTTTTTACTGTTGAAGTTCAAAATTTTGGGGCCCATAAGTGGCTGGTCGTATAACCAATCTTTGGGATATTTCTTGGTTGTAGAAAAGTCAAGTGGGGCCCATTTTACAACTGATCGACATCTCTAAAGATTTATAAATTTTATGGATCTTAGAGAATATTTGTGAGGCCCATTAGATATAGTTGGCAGCCCCAAGAGTTCTAGAAGTTGTAGTGTCCTATTTTAGTAGGATTCTTAAGTTAGAAATGTCTTTTATGTTTAGGGAAAGTCTAAATAAAGTAGGAGTTTGTTTTTGTTAAGATTCTTTTTTTTTTTAATTTGAAAAGATTGTATAGCCTATTTATAGGGTCCACGACAATAAAATTCAAAGTTTATGATGAAATAAAAAGAAGGTGTGTGACCACATAGGGTAGAAATCGTGGATCTCCCCTCTCTCTCCTCTCTTTCTATCTTCTTCCATGAAGAGGTAAGGCATCTCCTCTCTTCTCTCTTATCTTATATCTTCTTCTTTCTGCCTTACCTCTTTCTCTCTCTTCTTCTTCCTCCTCCCCCCCCCCCCTGCTTTTTTTTTTTTCTTTCTGTTTGCAACAGCTCCTAGAACCTCCTCTATAATCCCACGACCACCCCTTTTCTATCCACTGTTTAACCCGATATCAGCCCCATTAAAACCTCATAATCAGCCATATTTTCTTCCCCAAATCAGCCACCATTCGTGGTCCTTCTTTAGCCATGACATAGTCCCTTTGATATATCTTTGTTTCCCTAATTTCAGTCTACCTGTGAGCCCATTACACTTTAAAATTTTCTGCAGATAAATCAGTCCCTTTTCTTCCCCTATTTCAGCCCTCTTCAGTCCTTAAAGTCTTCCCAGAATTTGTCCCATCGTGTCCCCTAGGCGGACCCTCTATTTCCTTATTTTGTGGGCCATAACCCAACAACAAATCAGTCCCTTCCCTTGATTGATTATCCTACATCACAAACTTGTATGGAATGCCCTTTCTCCACCCCAGGTCCAAGTGTTTAACTAGATTGCTTCTTTTTGCAAGATGAATACCATGGATCTTCTTCAAAAGAGGCACCCTTATATGTTGTTATCCCTGCATATTTATGTTCATTGTATGGAGTATGGAGAGTTAAGTAATCATATCATGCTTCATTGCTCTTTCTCTAGGCGCATTTGGTAGCACTTTTTATCTATTTTACTCATTTGTTAAGATATGCCAAACAACTTGTTTGATCTTATCTGGCAATGGTATGCCCCACACTCCATCAAATTTGAGGTAACATCAAGGTTTAAAGTGTTGGTATTGTGTGCCATATCGCACCTTGGGGATACCAATACGTATCACGGAGTATTGCGATGAGGCGCTTGAAAAAATTGGGAAACAACGGGAAATGCTAATCAAATGAAGAAATTTTTTTATGAAACTTCAGGATTTGATAGAATAAACACTAATACACACTTAGGAATCTTTACATATAGAAAACAACCATCATAGAACCATCACCCTCATGACATATGTTATCGCCTATGGAATCTACAGAAACACTATGTATACCTTGGAATATTTTAATGAAACTTTTGGAAATGTTATAATAAGTATCATTAAACACTTATAAACCATCACACTTCATTACGTACTTGAATATCAATAGTTGGAAACCGGTACCCTCATGACACACATTATTGATAAATAACACTACACATTGCACAATAAAGCTACAAATCGACATAATCAATGACACAAATGTATAAATCAAGCAATAATGTTATTCATTGATAATACAAAGTATTACAAAAGTACAACTACAAAGTGAAACTGGAGAAATATAATACAATAATAAGATGTAGAAATAGTAGCAATCTTAAGACTCCCAACTCACTCAAAAAAGAAAAAAAAAAGCAGATCACAATAGAACATAGAGAAACATACACAATTTGTTTCAAAATGTTCTACAATGTTTACAATAATTTTTTTTTTTTTTTTTTTCGTTTTAATTAATTTTTTATTTAAAACATGAAGAAAATTAAAAAAATAAAGAAGAACA
>JAOXJP010232126.1:0-10522 GCA_025762735.1 Platanus orientalis | reverse complement strand
CTTCTAAACACACCTAGGGTGGGTTTGGTTAAACACACTCACACCACACACTTTACCTTTGAATTCATTGTTACCTTTGGAATTCATTGTTGGCTTCTTGAGGTGACTTTGTATAGGAGCTTGAGAAATCTTGAGTTCTTCAATGTGGCTTGTCTTTCGATGCTTGTGGTCTTTCAGGTTTCTTGACTTGAAGCTTCTTCCTCTTTGACTTGGATTTACATAATTTATAAATTTACAAATGCAACCCTTCTAAGACCAAGTCCATGACCACAAGTTTTGGAATGGATTGGCAATACATAATTTGTACCTAACACTCTTAAGCTTAAAACCTTGGATAGGTGGATCATCCACTTGACTCCTCAAAATTCTTAAACCAACACTCTCACTTTTTAGGAGAGATTTTAGCATAGGTATTTAATCAAATGTTAAGTATATTATATTGTCAATTCCATTCCAAAGTAGAGTGTTGTATAGACTGTGGTCTATGTTGTAATTGCATAAGGTAAAGAGTCATTGTGAAGACATGAATGAAGGACCAAGCATAGGCAATACTGAAGAATTACAAGGTTCCACATGCTGCACAAGTCAAATATATCTCCGTGGAAGACCTTAAGTGGCCAAGTCATCAATCACACTATGTTGGAAAAAGGTAAATGACATGTAAAAATATACTATAAGTGATGGGTGCTCCAAATGCCTCAAAATAGACCAAGGTTAAACCTTGGAGTGAACATTGGCCAATTTATGACCCCTAGGTAAAGACTCGAACAAATCATAATCACAAAATAATTAAAAAATTAAATTTTCAAGAAATTGGGAGTTCAAGTGCTCAAGAAACAAGTTTAAGCGCTCCAACTATGAGCACTCTGAAAAATAAAATGCTATATTTTTCTTGAGCGCTCGAAATCTGGAGTTTAAGCGATCAAATTGTACAAAAATGGAAACTCCATTTTGGGCATCTCTTAATGGCTAGTTTTTTTTACCATTTTAGAGAGCTGTTGGAGCTGAAATCAAGAGGGGCTTTTAACCTATTAATAGTGTGCTTAATCCCCATTAACCACAACTAATTATCTTCAATTAATTGGGCATTATAGTGTTTTTTTTTCCATAAAAAAGAGCTCACTTGTGAGTTATTGGGCTTTATAGTTAAAATTATGAGTTAGGGTTTATTGTACACAACTTGGGGGGACTTCTAACTGGTATACTCATCACCAAGTCGAAGTTAATACTCTTTAAAAGGTTTTGAGAGCCAAAAAGCAACTTGAGCAATCATTTTTTTAAGGACTCTCATCAAGTGTTCACCACAGTTAGATTTTCCTAGTAAGAAACTGAGCACCACACTAGTACACCCTTTTTACTACTATTGGAGCTTCTGCTGGAGGCACCAAAAGAGAAATTTATAGTCCACCGGAGACACTAGACTTAGGTACTCATAGGAGACACCGGGTGCGTTACTACTCTTCCACCGGAGACACTGGAAGGAGTTAAGTGTTTAACTAAACACGATCAATAAGTTTTGTTGATACTATTCCTATAATAGTGTTTTAACTATTAATAAAAAAATTAACTAGGTCGATGGTGAGCCATTCGACAGTGGAAGTATGCCCTTGAGCCAAACCACTATAAGTACCTATCTATTTTATCTTGTGTGTGTGGCTTGTTTCCTTTATCAATAGTCTATCATAACTAAAAACCTTGCACACATCTCACTCCACAACTAATTGATCAAGATTGGATTATGAAAATAAATTAGTTTAGTTTTCCATTGCAATTCTTAATTAAGCTAAAGAAAAGGATAAATTGGAGTTCACTAAAAAAAATGTCAAAGATCCTATTCACCCCCTCTAGGTTTTGGGCCAAGAATTTCATCAAAATCCCTCAAGATCAATGTTCACATTTGCGAGAAAACCATAGGATCTTTTGATTGGTATCTATCTATCTTCAAGAGATATTTTACAGAAACATTAGGATGTTGGTTGCTCACATAGTTTAATATTAGTTAATTAAAACTTAACAAGTTTTTCCAAAGAAACCAACATATCTAGGCATAAGCATCTGTAGGGTTCATTTTTCTCTGCCAGGTAGTGAAAACCTATAGAGAGATAAAAAAATTGTCTGAGCTAAATTGTATCCCAGAGTTAGCTTAGTTACATTCCCTTAAATAACTTGGGAGGCCTCAACTACCCTGAAGAAGCATGATAACGATATCTTTTTAGTCTTGACTAAATTGGATTAGGAAAGATGAATGAAATCACTTATTTAGAAAACGTGTGCTTATGCAAATAGTCATTTTCAAAGACTAATAGCATTTCCCTGATTAAGAAATTTCTGCTACTGAAATTTTTTCTATTGAGAACTTCTGGAACTAAAAGTTTCACGATAGAAACTTGAGAGATTGAGAAATTTCATTGACAAGTAGTAATTCTGTAAGTGAAAACGATTTAGTGATTGTTGACATTGGAAAATCACTAATAAATACTTCATTCGAGATTTCTCCAAAATTTCATCATTCGTGACCAGGCAGCACATTAGCAACTAGCTAGACTTGAATTGTAGCTACACCAATTGTAATGGACATACCAATCATGATGGACATACCAATCGCGATAGAAATATGAATCACAATGGACATACCAATCATGAGTAGCGCACCAATCATGAGTAGCGTGCCAATCACTATGGGAGCTTGCCCTATAGCACAGGGAGGGTAGGAAATGAAAATCTTATATTTCATGTGGTTGAACTTAGGGAATCATGAGCAAGGTGGTTTTCAACTCCTAAAATACCTAGGAGACTAAAGGTTGAATTTAATGTATGTTCTAACTCTTCAGTTTGTACAGATCTCCAAAAGTAGGGAATCCTATGCTAAGTAGGACTCCTATTTGCAGCAAAACTCTTATTAGAACAAATTAGACGAGGATGGGATAAGTTCCACATAAATATGAGTTTTTTCATAGCCGTTTGATCGCTCATCAATAGCACAAAAGCAAGACACATTTTGGGATTCTAAATCAAACCCTAATGATGTTTTTATGAATACCTATTGTTGCACACATTTTGGCAGACTTTTACATACTCTCATAATTCAAACTTTCTTATTTTCTACACTCTACACGTTCCAGTACCCTTCTTCTCCAAACTTAAAGATCAAGGCTCTGCAAGTTTGTGCTCTTCTATTTCTTAAGAGATCTCACGTTCATTAAACCTCTGAGAACTCAAGAAAAGACGATCATACCAGCTCAAGAACTTGGAATGATGATTGCAAACTAGTAAAGCTGGATTGTTGTGAATGCAAAAGTGTGGTTTAGATGCCAAAGTTGTAATATTGCAAATATTTAATAAATCTTTATTCTTTCATCTCCTTCTTTATTTATGCGCTTTACTTTTCTTTCTTTACAATTTATGAAAAGATTGGAGAATTAGAGGTACGCTATTCTTGAGAATAATGATAATTAACAAGCTCTCGTAGGAAAACTTGGAGCGAAAGTCCTCACCATTAAAATAATAAACCAGCCCTCAAAAGGCTGGGTAATTTGAATATCAAGTTTCAAACCTCCTTTGAGAGCAACAAAATTTGGTGTTACAGTGATTGATTGTTAAGTTTATCTTTCCCAAAATTCAATTTTCTTGATCTATGAACCTTTTGATAACTCATTTATGAACCAAAGAAAAAATAATAAAAATTGTAGTAGATAATTTATCTCTAAGAGTGAGTGGGACTCATATATAATCATCTGTTACTCACTTTCCAATAGAAGTGTTCATTCTAAAGAAACAAAAGTCACAATATTTCACTATAGAAACTCCAAGGCTGGGTTTGGATTTATGCAATTGAAATCACTCTACTGAATTTAATTCCATGGAATTAGAAACCATAGAATAGAAGTCTATAGATTATGAATTTTTCCATTTGTATGCCTAAGTATAAACCAAAGAAAAAACTAGAGGAAATAACAAAAATTCCATTAGTGTCGTCGGCTACATCTCTGTCGGTTCTTTTTTATTTTTGGTTATTGGCCTTGGTTGAGGTTCTTCTAGTAGCAACTACATTTCTAGCATCTTCTTAGGTTGTCCTCATCTTCCCTCTATTGTCTCTCTCTTGGGATGAGTCTTATTGGTTGCTTCTCCATTGTCGTATTCTTACCACACCTGCAAACACAACTTTGGAAGAATGGGAGGTGGAAGCTCATCACATGTCAATTGTTTAACCCTCAGATCCATCTTCCATATCTTTGTAATTTCAAACTAACTATTTCTATAATTTTTGTAACTCCCAAAAGGAAACCCTAGCATCTTGATTCTGCAATTTCTACAGCTTCAAAAAATAATAGTCGTTCCTTAGCAACTTCATTTCCACATATTTGGTCCCTCAATTCATCACTTCAAGGGAGCAACTAAAGGCACCTCCAAAGTTGCTCTCTATACCCCCTACTATCCACCCCCCATTTTAACCCTCCACACGCCCTACCCTACCTAAAATACTCCTCCATCTAATCCCCCCCATTATCCATTCAAGTTTTGCTCTCCACACCCCAATCTTATCCACTCCTTCACCCTACATGTTTCTCTCCCACTCTCTCTTCTTCTTCCTCTCTTCCTCCATTCTCTCTCTCTCTCTCTCACACACACACACACATAAACAACTCCCTCCATTTTCCTCCCTTTTTTTTTCCTCATTTCCCTTCTCTCTCTCCCCTCACTCCCCCTCTCTTGCCGTCCCCAACAATACACCACCGCTGTTGCTGCTGTCACCACCGCCACTATCAGATTGTTGCAAAAGTGTTACTGTAGGTAAGTTTTGTTGTTTTTTTTTTTTTGGAGGTCTTGTTCAGCCATATAGGTTAGAAAAGGAGGCCTCTTATTTGGACCTATAGGTCTATGTAGGTCCGAATAGGGCCTAAAAAAACAAAAATTAGAAAAACAAGAAGAAAAAAATGAACGTGTACTGACCTACATGGCTTAACAGCGCTTGGAAGAAAAAAATAAAAACAATTGGTATTTTCCCAGGAAATATTTTTGATTTTTTTTGTTTCAATTTAGTGAAATGATAGATATGGATGCAAGCACTTCTCGCACCAGTTGTCGCAATTATGTCCCACTGACGACATCGGCCTGGAGAAACTACATCGGTCAAACGTCGCGAGTGTTAGAACCATCAATGTCCCTGAATTATGAAGACGAGAACTTGAGTATTTATATGCCCAAAACTCAGAAGAGACTGATGAGTCTCCAAACGTTCTTGGAGCCCCGAAAGACCTATCATTGATTCCGAGCTTGGGTATATACGTTGCTGCAAAAATCTAGCAGTAAGAGGTATTACATCTTGATTGTTTTTATTTATTATTGTTATTCAATGTTGGTTATTTTTAATATTTATATTTATTATTGTTATTAATATTGTTTGTTTTGATCGCAGGAGAGGGAGCCATTAAAATGTATATCCCACACCCAGAAAATTAAAGATTGGGTAGTAGAGGATTAAGATGTGTCCAACAAGATGTTCAGAGTATTGATTAGTGTTTTTGGGTTGTATTCATTGATTTCAACATCCTACAAGTATGTTAATAAAGTAGTGGTGTCGACTTTTGTGGAGAGATGACATCCGGAGACAAACACTTTACACATGCCTTTCAAGGAGATGATCATCACTATGGATGACGTTTGGAGTTTCTAGGGTATTCATGTTGTTGGTAGGGCAGTATCAATAGACATCGAGAAGTTATCACACAGGAATGCAGTCAAGTTAATGGCTACCCAGCTGGGAGTCTTGCCCGAATAGGCAAGGAAGGAGCTTGAAGCCATTTGGGGTCATTCTGTGCTATTAGAGTGGCTAAGGCCTTGGTTTAGCCAGGTTCATGACTACACTGATGCGAACCAGATTGAGTGTGCAACCAAGGCCTATTTGTTATTTTTATTAGGTTGTACGTTATTTGCCGATAAGTCTACCACACAGGTGCCTATCATGTATCTAATGTTATTGACAGACCTGCTGGAAGTGTAGAAGTATGCATGGGGTGATGTAGCCCTAGTGTATCTATATCACCATTTGGGAATGACGAGTTGGGTTGGTGTGAAATAGATGATAGTGTACATCACATTGCTGGAGGAATGGGTATATGAGCATTTTCCCCACTTCACACTAAACCGTAACTTATCTTACATTGGGTCCAAGCTGCGTGTGTAAGATGGACGTCTCAAAAAGAGACTAGGCTACTGAGGGATAATTTGGGGGCCTTGTAGGAGTCCATAGACACATTAGGTGTTAATCAGGTATTTTATTAATCTTACGTTTGCTTACTTAAGGATTATAGATCTTTACTTAAGTTATGTATATTTAACTATTAGCTTGATTACTAATTGATGCTTATTTTAATTTATTTTTGTAGGTGCATTGATAGCCATATGAGGATAGTCGGGACCAATATCCATTTCTGGATATTGCATTCTATCATAGCATGATAAAGTGCCTTGAGATGGTTGAGCCTTATAATTTAGACAAAGTGCTGAGGTAATTTGGTCGGGTCCAGAACATTCATCTCCCTCCATTATCCCCACGTAAGGTTGAGCACGATGCCTTGTCTACACAATATCAGGTCGAATATCCGTACATTGATCAAATCTAGAAAATGTGGAGTAGCCATGTGCTATGCCTTGGGGACTGATCCAGTCTAGTTTCTTATCCTGGGGATTGTATTTCAAATTACATGAAGTGGTATGTATGTGTGTGCCACCCATACATGCAGAACCCTGGGTATCTGTCCACCTATGTTGTGGGACAGTCCTCGCAGAGTAGTGCACCCTCGGTGCCAGTTGATCCACGTTTTAGACGTGTGTATGGACTCACTTTACCTCAAGAGGAAATGCTCAGTACATTCCAGGTGGTTAGCGAGATGTTTGGGGATATTGAGATTGATTTAATCAATGCTCCCGCTACTTTCGATAATCGCATTAGTGTCACATTCTTTCACAGGCACTATAGAGAGAAGAGAGAGATGACATGTATTTTATTGATATGATTCATGAGTCTATCATATTTATCATCTTATCCTTCTATTTATATTCTCTTTATAATCCGTGTGTGTGTTGACAAGCACAACCACATCGTTCCGTGAAAAATCATTTCTCCGCCCAACATTGCCCGCTCATTTACGTAATGCTTCAAAAGAAACATAATAAGAAAAAGGAAATCATACCCTATGCACTAAAAAAAGGAAATAAAAAGAAGCTATAACCCTAAAGACAATTAAATACAAAGCTGTTATTGAATAAAACATATCTTTATTATAAAAAATAATCGTTAAAATACAATATCATTGAATACATCAATCATTTAAATCTATTGTCTCTTGTGTGGTTACATCTAAACTAACAATGTCTCTGAATTCTTGTATCCGGGGTTGATATGTTGGGAGCTCCCATCATGTTGCCCTAACATATCGATAACGATACTAGTTTGTCACTGTAGGCAGAATAAGATGACCTGGTGATAAGAAGACTTGCTAAAATATGATAACATTATATAATGTTCAAAATGATTGGAATAACAACATAATGGAATGGGTAACAACAAATACCTGAATGAAATGATTTCCATTAACAAACTTAATAACAATCTCTCTCCGGTCAGCTATAGGACATGAATTTGATCTAAGTGGTAGGAAGGTTAGGCACTGGTGCTTGCTTAAGTGATATAGGAACACATTGTAATGGGATGCTATGAGATGTCTGTAGTTTGACATGGTCATCCAATAGGCTTATCCAAGACAATCATCAAGGAATGATAGTAGCTGGATCATCTCATCAACTTGCTCACAAGTTTCATATATATGCTCATAATGTGGTCAATGACTATGCAACTTGTTTAGAAAATCCACTCTTATCTATTGCCAACCTTCTTCGCAAAGTATGAGCAATCCAACAATTGCTCTGAACCCACAATTTTCGTCAGACTCCACATCTTTAGTCATTTGAATATAAGGCCTTAACCCTGCTGGAAATGCCTCAAGGAATGGTGTTGACTTGTGTTTCATTGCTTGATGGGCTCGAAGTACCTATAGGGGCGGCCCAGTGCACGAGTCTCCCGCTAACGCGGGGTCTGGGGAGGGCAAGATGTACGCAGCCTTACCCCCATTTGTGGTTGGCAGGATGGCAAAGGAGTGACAATCGTAGTTGTAGTTCTAGGTGGAGAATGACTATCCTGCATTGAAGATAAAATTTCAAATGCAGATGGTTCACACCGCGTAGATGTGTTAATCTTCGCGTGTGGGCAACCTCGAGTAGTTGCTTTCACCTATAGTTTCATTAAGTGTGAATTGTCTAGTGCTACTATCTCTCTTAACTTCTTTAGCATTTGTAACTTAGTTGTGGGTTCGTATTCATTAAATCGTCACACAAACATCTTTACATCATTAGTACAATCCAAATCCTACCCTGATTGAGTTGAGGTACTTAGCATGTCAAGCTTACATCAATGCGGAAGTATAAAATCAAGGAGAATTGACGACCTTGCCTTATGTAGTGTGCAATCTCATGTGTACATGACAATCCGTGCATGTGTTGACAAACACAACCACATGCAACAACATCAACATTAATAAATTTAACCCGTTTCATCTCAAACAAAACTATTTCCATCACTTTTATGGAAATGTTGCCTTGAAGCTCTTTAAATTTGGAAGGCTTGAAGTTATGTTGGAATACTATCTTACTCTTCTCGAAAGATGCTTTTATACTTGTATGCTGCAACTTAGGAAACATATGTATACATATGTATACTTGTTCAAGAAGACTCAAAACCTCCTTTACTCAATCCGAGTTGCCTCTTTAGCTTTGCATGTGTATTATCAACCCTATTTGTCGTAGAAGTCCTAAAATGCATCCATCTATCCATCCAAGCATCCACAAATCTATCTCTATATACGTTTAGACAACTGCTTTCCATATATTCGAGTGCATCCAGATACGTGTTGAATGTGTGATTCAATAATGCAAGATATTGAATGTATTCTTATTTTGTCGATGATAACATCAATAGGTTCCAACTCATGATGAACCTGTCCCAGTTCTCTTTTGTTAAAAAATATCTTCTTACACTCAGTAAGAAACATTCCTATTGATGTGCCGTCTACACAATAAATGTTTAATAGTATGAAACACTATAGAGATTGCATTCATTAGAACCAACTCTTTGTTTGTTACAATAACATGAGGAAGAACACTATCATCCATCAAACTATGCAAAATACCCAGTGTCCATGTGAAGTTATCTTCTCTCTCATATTAGAGATATAAAAAGATATAAAGAAAGTCCTTTCAGTGGATGTCAATCCAACAATCTTCAAAAGGGACATACAATATCTATTCATCTTGTAGGTGCAATCCATGATCAAAACATATGGAAATGCATGCAATAATTCCAAACTAACCGAGTGTGCCCAAAACAAATCAGTCATGGTCTCGGTATCATCAATTTTCCTATGCCATTCAATATATCTATGTTTTGCCAATTGTCCCAGTAGTTGTTGCATTTGAGATCTCCCAGTCTTCTCTGTTGTTGTATGTCTCTAGAGTGCATTGTATATTGTCTTCATTGCGGTAACATTTAAGGGGTCTTTTTGTTTTAGTGTAGCCAAAATGTCATTTGGTTGTACCATGCTCCTGGACATGTCAACCAACATTGAAGTCTCTTCTTTTGACATTCTTCCGGCATATGAATGTATTTTGAGATGATTTGCAGTCGAATGATTAAGCACACCACATACTACTAACAAAATTCAATCATCATCAGTGGGTAGCTTTTTGCCTTTTAATTCAAACGAACATCCACATTTCTTGGTACCTTACACCACATGTTTTTTTTCTTGCTTGACATTTTTACATTTCTTATACTCTCTATACTACCTACTCCTCTCACATGCAAGCATAATAGTAGGTTTTTTTTTCTTCAAACCACCAGAATATGACTTCTTAGTGACAATGACAAATCCATTTCTCCACCCAACATCGGCCACCCACTTACATAATGCTGCCCGACTCTTGAATATCTATACATAGAACAATAACATAAAAAATTAAAGCACAATAACTAAAAAAAAAAATTTCAAACAACTTTATCTCATGCGTGATAAACTCACTAGTATAATCCAGTACCATCTCGGCGGAAACCTTGCTAAATTGGGTCAAAACATCACTTTCTAATTCAAGCATCACAACAAAATGAATCTTATGAGCATTTGTAAAATAAAAAAATTCAACATGTTTTGTTTGGACCTTAAGGTCTGAACAAAAGGCCGTTGTTTAGCCCTATAAAGCTGAACAAACATGAGAGATTTTTTTTCTTCTAAAAATTGTAAAATATGTACTGCAAACTGATTTACCTATTCCGGTTCGACTCTTTGATGATTCATTAAGTGATTATGACGCTTTCAAATAACAATGAATGTAAAAAATGAGTAGGGTTTGGTCTTGGAGATAGAGAGGGAATGTTGGGGGGGGGAGTGAAAATTTGAATTAGAAAGGGGGG
>JAOXJP010232125.1:0-10523 GCA_025762735.1 Platanus orientalis | reverse complement strand
GTGCATGATTTTCTTTTTCATTTTGCTTGTTGATTTTATTGCATCCCATTTTCTTCTAAGTGGAAGAAGGTAAATTGATCCTAATAGTCAGTCAATGGCACACTTATAGAAGTCTGTGTCAACATAGACAATCATTCTCCTTTTTTAATGCCTATTTTATTTGTGCTTTGTTGCCATGTGCCTTCACCAGTTTTTGAACCGGATAAAACAAACTCGTTGGTAAAAGGAGCAAATTATTTGCCTTTAACTTATACAGCCCCGTGTGCCAGAGGTGTGGTATCAAGGGGGAATACAAGGACATAATATTCCATATTCAATTGGTTTAAGCTATCAAAACAAGGAAGGAAACACTACTCTCGAATCTCCGAGACGATCTTCTTTTGAACTGTTAGGAGAATGGAAATATTTATCTTGACTCTACTTTATGTGTCCAACTTTTAATTTTATTTTAATATATATATATATAAAGTAACCTGTGTTACCATAGAGGCTCTCATTGCATCCCTACACATGCTTCTCCCACACATGTTAAGCCATCTTTGTTTTCCTACACATGTTATCTATCTTATTCTTAAATCTTCTTATGTGTGACTCTCTCTTCTCATAAAGATTTTCCATAATCCCTTCCCAATAAAGATTTTCCTTAAATCAATATTTTCATATGTGTGTCATCCCTTCTCTCTTGCTCTCTCTCCTCCCACTCTCTCTTCTTTCTTAAATAACTATAAGTTTCTAAAATCTCTTTTAATTCCTCTCCACTTATGTATTTCTATAAACCACATATTTTCCTTAATTATTTTTCTATTGAAATCACACAAAATGTTAGTTATTCTTTTTTTATTTACTCTAACCTATAAACAAAAATTTTAATCTTATATTATATATATATATATATACTAAAGCAAAGAAATCCTATGTGGCATCCCTCTTTGTTTCTCTACACGCATGCCTACCACACGTGCTCTCTCCAAGCAACATATGTATCCACCAATATTTCCTAGAATCTCTCCCTAACATATCCATCCCAATGTCTTCTCACTCTCTAATTCCCTTATCACTTCCTCTTCTATAATCTTCCCTTTTTTTTCCTCTCATTAAAAATCAATCTCTATCACTCCTGAGATCTCCCATCCACTTAAATGTGTATCCCTCCTAAAATCACACACACACATCCCACTCCTATCAAAAAATGAAAGCTCCCCTGTTTTCCTATTTTATTTCCATTAATTAGTGATTATCACTCTATTTGTATTTTGAAGATTCAATACATGTAGATCAATCCACACTTTTTGTATGAATTAGCTAGCCCGAACCAAGCAACACAAAAGTGAGGATCGGTCTGGAGGTTATTATTGATGTCCAAAATGCTCTGGACCAATCTGCACAAAGTGCAGACTGATCTGGTCACATTTTTTGAAAATAAAAATGGTCAAAATGAATTTTTCATGTGGAAGCATGCAAAGACACTAATGATGTCTATAGACATCAATATATGTTGTTTCTCATGCCAAAGGACACCTAATGAATCTATAGACACATCCTTAGTATCTCTACAAAATCTATAAATATTTGTGGTGTTTTCGCGTTAAATTGACTTGAAAAATCTCTATCTTCTCTCCTTTTTCTATGCTTTCTTGTTTTCGTTTGCAAACACTTTGTAATTTGTATGCAAGCGTGATTGAGTATTTTAGAGTTGCATTTGGTTTGATTTGAACCACACTCATTGCCATTCGCTATAAGACTTCTTAGACTATGCGGGTTGGAAAGGTATATGTTGTTGAATCCTTGGACAGTCATCTACTACACCATGCTGCACAGATTAGAGGGAGGCGAATACCATTAAGGACAGTGCCCTTGGGCACGCCTTGACACAAACCAATAAGTCTTTTACTTGGTTTCTTTATTAATTTAATTTTAGTTTGATTCTTTGCAACAATCTTGTTGGTTCTCTTCAACAGTAGTTGGTTCTCTTTAAGAGTAGATTGAATAGGTTGATTTATTCTTTGCAAATATTGTAAATGCTTGAAGTAGTATATTAGGAATAAATTAATTGTTTGAATTTTGTGATTATTGCAATATCAAATTCTTGTTTTTATATAGAATTTATGCGAATGTTTATCAACAATCTTAATAGTAATAATTGTTAAACATATAGACTTATGAGATTTGTTTGCACAATTTTGTTGATATGCTCCATTTAATCTTATATCTGATTTATAGTGGACATGATAAATCTAAGTTAAGATGATAACATTGTAAGTTGTTATCTATGGTTTTGTCAAAAATAAAATTTAATTGATTTCGTAGACGATGTTTTCATCACCATATGACTAATTGAAAAAGCTTCATCTCACTTGTTGTTCTGTGAATTGAAATGGTGGTGTCTAGTGACAAAAAAAACTATAAAATTAATGTTGGAAATAGTGATGGGATGATTTTAGTGTTAAATTAGGTGAATAATTGGATTTAAAGAAGTTTCTTGAATTTGCAACACAACCTGTTCGTTGGGAGGTTCTTTGATTTGTCACGTCTCTTTCCCACAAACTACTCATGTTTTAAACAAAATCAATTTGTTGGACATTGTTAAAAAGAGACAAAACTTCACATTAGAATCACAATGAAAAGACGGTTTTGATGATATATCAGCAAATAGTTTGATCTAGAGCAGTTTTCCATGTTTCTATAGGACAACCAACTAACTTCTCACTTAAGTATCTACTTTACTATAAATCTAGACTATTCCGGGATTTAACTTTATCATAAAAATTTGTGATGCATCAAACAAGTTCTCTTCAAGAGATCTTATCCAATGATCACATTTCATCAATGGTATTAGAGCTCTATTTTGTATAGGAAACCATTTCTTTTGGACGTCTCTAGTGCTATCCATAAACTTATAGTTAGAGGTTGGCTTTAAGGCTGGAATATTCATAACAGGTGTAAGTGAATTTTTTGAGATAAAATTGTTCTGATCAAGCTCTTAGCATGAATCCATGAGTTTGAATTATGTGATTGAAGTTGGAGCACTGGTTCCACAAGAAAAAGATAGTTGTGGTCTATGCATGTATAAAATTGTATCTTTGAAAGAAGACCAAGATAACCATTGAGACATGAATCAGAACTTGATTAAAGAAAATCATCTCACTGGTTTCTGTTTTGTAGGGTACATCTTGAAAACCAATTTGTAGAAGGGTCTAATGAGTAATGAAGCTACCCAGCTGGAAATCTTCTATAGTTGTGCATACATATTGCATACAAATAACTATTGGTTGGAACGAAGTTAGTGCTTTCCAATCTGGATGGAGAAAATGGTGTAATTGATAGGGACTAATGGTGCTTCTCTCATCTAAATCATAAGTCCAAAAGCATTTCCAAAGAGTTTAGGGGGTCATTTAAAGAAATACCTGCCTAACGGCAGATTGTTTGGTAGAATGATAATTGATTTCTAACTTGACAAGATTAAACTTGCTACCTTATTGTTTGTGAAATTTACTGGACTTGGAGTTGCAGGGCCACTTAGTCTTATAAAGGATTATTTCTTAAGAATATGATTGTGATGGTATCTCATGACTATGCAGTAGTGTAAAAGACCATGAGAATCTATTAAAGAGCACCAACTTTATTAGAAGTAGTAGAAATCATAAGATCTAAAATTAAAAGCACAAATCAAATTCATCTTTGACCATGACAATTCTTGAGATATGATTGTTCTAAATGAACCATATCAATGGTGAGTTCGGTTCATAACCATTATGGTGAAATGTGGGGGGTTTCACTTTGTGATACTTATAGAAAAATTGTAAATTGTGTATAAGTTGTTGAAAGTCTTGCAATAAGAATTTCTTATAGGCTAAACACTATATTTTGAGTTAAGTTTTGTTGTATAAATACTACTGTAATTTTATGGAATAAAACCCTTTTTTTTCCTTGGTGATATTAGAAAATTCTTATCAAACACTTGAAAATGTGGGGGATTTCTTATATGAGTAGAAAACTCTTTAGAGATTGTTAGAAATCTACAATTAAAATTTGTGTAATCTGAAAATCAAACTTCTTAAAATCACTATGAATTCAATAGAGTTGTGTGAAAGCCAAATGTGTATAATTATAAGTTTGTAAACCAAGTGCTTACTTGGTGAAGTAGATGTATTTACAACCATGTTTGTAAAGATAACTTACTTTGTAATACGAATGATTAAAATGGCTAATAAATGTAAAATCAAATATTCTTGTCAAAAGACAAATCATTGTACTTTCTACAAACAAGTAGGAGAAGGGATGTGTATTTACTTAACTATCAAACTTTCCAATGTTGACAAGAGATAGTTCTTTATCAATTTTGTGGCTTGTCATAAGAAATACATTGATTAACTAGTTGCTTATTTGTTGATTATTGTATACACCACACTATCCCACTCAAATATGAGATCATGAAATCTCAATCCCTTGACTAGCATAGGTGAGATGACCAACTGTGCATTAAAGAGAGGGCACTGTCATGGAGCTTTAAGTTAGCCATGGCTTTGCGATCGAACCACCTAGCATTTCTTTCCATCCAAATCGTCCAATAGATGACAATAGGGGTGCTCCTCCAAAGAATTTTTCCATTGTTAGTCAGCCCCGAGACATCATCTTGGTCCACATGATCAAAGTATCAGCCATCGACACCGGCATTAGCCAAATCCTATTGAACCTATTCAAGAAGTAGGTCCAAACACCATGGGATACAGAGCAATGCATGAACAGGTGAGGCCCAGTTTCTTCATCATAGCCACATAAGAAACACCTATTAGGCATCTAAAAGGCTCTAGACTTCATCTTGTCAACTGTCAGGGACTTCTCCAACACTATAATTCAGAGGAGGAAGGCTGCCTTTAATGGCATTCTTGACTTCCAAATGATACGTGAGAGGGTGAACTTCGGGGTAGACCTCAGGGCTCCATAGGCATTTTTGACAGAAAAAGCACCATCTTTGCTATCCGCCCAGACTCGCTCATCTTGAACCTCTTGAGTCCTAATAGAGGTTCCAACCAACCTGTGAAGGAGATCAAAGATTGGATCCAACTCTCAATAGTTAAGGGGTCTTCTCAGGCCAAGATCCTTAGAGGGGATAGGGTCTTTGTAAAGATGCTCTTGAATAGAACCATCCTTTTTCCTGACCAAAGAGAAGATAATTGGGAAGTCTTCTGTAAAAGAAGCTTTACCACACCATTTGTCCTTCCAAAATCGAACATTGGCCCCGCACCCGACTTTGTAAGAGACAACTTCTTAAAACCCCTCAAAGTGCTTGCAGATGCCCCTCCACATACCCATGCCAACTGGTCCTCTTGGAGGTTCACTATACCACCCATGAGGATGCAACCCATATTTAGCAATAATCACCTTCCGCCACAAGGCTTCTCTCTCTTCACCGAACTACCATAGCCACTTGGAGAGGTAGGCTTTTTTCATCTCTTTGAGCCACAAGATTCGTAGCCCTCCTTTATCAAGAAGCTGACGAATGGAGTCCCATCGGACATGAGGGAATTTCATTGCACCATCGAAAGCGTTGTACATAAACTTTCGCCTTGCACATCAATCTTTAGCTACATAATTTTGGGCTTAAAGAACAATGACAAAAAGTATATTGGAATACTAGATAAGATGCTTCAAATTAAGGTGATGTTCCCCCCTTTTGATAGGTACTTGCCCTTCCATGATTCAAGCTTCCTTTCCACCCTCTCTAAGACTAGGTCCCAAATGCTTTTAGAAGAATTCCTGGCACCTGATGGCATGCCTAGGTAGGTTTCAGGCAGATCCATACACTGACATCCCATGAATGAGGCTAGCCCCTCAACATTGAGAATTGGACCAACTTCCATCAGCTTTGACTTGAGGTGGTTGACCCTTAGGCCAGAGATAGCTTCAAACATCAGTAGGATGCTTCTTAGATTTAGCACCTCCTCTTTTTTTAGCTTGAAGAAGGAAAAGTGAGTCATCTACATATTGGATTGGGGCCAATGAAAAACCTGAATGACCTAACTTACACCTATTCAAGACTCCTAAGCTTTTAGCTCTAACGATCAGCCTGCACATCACTTCTATGACTATGTTGAACAAGAACGGGGATAGAGGGTATCCCTAACAAAGGCCCCTTCTGTTGTGGAAAAAATCCTTTGGAGAGTTGTTTATCATCAGGGAGAAAGAGGTTGTAGATATGTACACTTTGATCCAACTGCACCAGTTATGACCGAAACCCATTTTGAGCATAGTGTCTTATAAGAAATCCCAGCACACTTGGTCATAGGCCTTCTCCATGTACACCTGAAAGATTAATCCTTGATGTTTTGTTCTGGACCAGAAGTCAATACACTCATTGGCAACCAAAAAGAAATTAAGGATTTGTCTACCTCGGACATAGGCGCTTTGATTCGGGGAGATGATGAAACTCATGACCTCTTCTATGCGATGAGCTAGAGTTTTTGCCAAAATCTTATAGAAACCCCCTAGAAGACTTAAGGGACAAAAGTTTTTCATCACTGCATCACCAGCAACTTTAGGGGTCAGCACCAAAAAAGTGGAGTTTAGGCTTTTACACATAGCAGCTCTCTAGTGGAAATCATCAAACGCTTTCATGATATCAACCCCAATTATAGGCCATAAGACTTTAAAGAACTTTATCTAGAAACCACCTGATCCCAGTGCTTTGTCTTCAGGGAGGCTTTTGATAGCTTCAATGACTTTTGGTTCAAAGAAAGGGCGCTCCAGCTAGCTTATTTTATCTTCAAGACCTGATCAAATGAAAGACCTTCCAATCTTCAGACACCTGTGAAAAGGTTCTGAATATAAGTCCTTATAGAATTATGAAATGAAAGCTTTTACCTTGTCCATATCGGTCTCCAGACATTATCCACAAGCAACTTGGAGATGGAGTTTCTCTTTAAACGAGAGCTGGCAATTGTGTGGAAGAATCTAGTGTTGGAGTCACCTTTTTTAATCCAAGAGCACATGGACTTCTGCCTCCAAGATTGTTCCTCCATCCTTAGTAATCTGATGTACTCCTTTTGTTCCTCTCTCGTCAATCTCATGTTTGGGGGGAGGAAATTCTACTCCTCTTCTGCATCCCAATTTACAATTGCTTATAAGCATCTTTCCTTTTATGTATCAAGGAGACCAAACAAATCTCTATTCCACCTTTTGATCATGACTTTGAGCTCCTTCAACTTTTGAGCCAGAACATACCTAGATGTTCCTTCAAAGTGCATGGAGTTCCACCAAGCCAGAACCTGCTCCTTGAATCCATCCACTTCCAACCATATCAGTTCAAAGTGGAAGGAGGATGGTCCCCGTTTTCAATCTTCATGATGAAGCAGGATTAGACAATGGTCCAATGCAGGGTTGGAGATGGCTAACTGCTGCTCCTAGTCATATCTATCTTCCTAGAATCCTGATGCCAAGAATCTGTCAATACAACTCATTGCTAAAACTTCTTGCTTATTGAACCATGTGAATGAGGCACCTAAGAGGGAGAAATCAATCAGCAGTTGGGAGGATATAAACATTGAAAAGAGGTCCATTTGCACTGATTGGCGATGGTGACCATTTCTTTCAGATGGGCTTCTAACAACATTGAAGTCCCCCCTAAGCACCAGGGACCCTTCCAATACTCCTTGACTAATTCTAGCTCTTCAATGAATTCCTTTCTACTCGTAGCTTCATTGAGACCATAAACTCCAAAGAAGCACCACTTAAACTGGTCTTCAATGCATCGACACCAGATAGAGATGGAGAAAGCATATATTTTAGATTTGTGTACATCCATCACATCCTTTTTCTAAGTAACTAAGATCCCTCCGACTTTGTTTAATGCTAGTTTGTAGATCTAATCCCAGTTTCTACGACCCCATAACTCTTTAGCAACAGACATATCAAAAGCCTCCAACTTCGTTTCTGTAAGACCAGAACATCTACTCCCCATTTTTTACAAATTTTTTCACACAAAGCCTTCTGTCCCTACTACCAAGGCCCCTAACATTCCATGATAGAATAACAAGCTTCATTAAGATAAAGAGGGACTAATTTGCTTCTCTTCCACCCATGACTCCCTACCTTTACTTCTCCCTCTCTTCTTAGACTCAGTTGAACCATCATAATTAATTGTAGATGTTAATCTCTGCAACTCACAAACCCCTTTTTTACAATCACTCTGCCTGAAAAAACGATCTCCTTAGACTCAAGCTTCTACATGTGAAAGTGAGTTCTATATGTGAAAATATCCTATTGAGATGTACATGTTAAAATAGGTTTCTAAATGTGATGAAAAATTAGCCTATAAATATGAAATCTTGTATATGCATTGTGATGCTAAATTAGTTTGTGAAACTCTTTGTGATTTTAAATACTTTCAATTATGAAGTGTTTGTGATTCTAAATGAATTAAACTTGTGATTCTAAGTGAATCTAATTGTTGAGAATTTAACCAGAGTAATAATGTTAGTTATTGTGGGGTATCTGACTAAAGTAAAAAAATTTAGTTAATGTGAAAAGAGAGAAAAGACTTATGTTATAAATAAAAGTAATATGAATAATAATGATCCTATCAAAGCATTTGACTGCGGTGTTAAGTTGCCTTAAGGGAAATGTTATAGTTACCTTAATGGTAATATTATGTATAATTTGTTATTATTAAACACATTGATCTCAACTAATATTTGATATCTCAAAGTCCACCAATAAATGTTTTATACTTGAAGGTATAATAATGATAAGGAACCAAGTGATCATGTGCGTTAAGTTAAATAATGCAGTCAAATTTTATTGCCTTACCAAGGCCAAAGAAGAATTTAAATGGCTTCAAAGTTTAATAAGCAAATATTTTTCTCCTGTCTTGGTAAGGCAATAAAATGCAACTGCATTAATTTAACTTACCACACATGATTACTTGGATGATTCATGATCATTATTCTACCTTCAAGTATAAAATATTTACTAGTGGACTTTGATATATCAAATATTAGTTGAGATCGATGTGTACAATAACAACATATTATACATAATATTACCATAAAGTAACTATAATGTTTCCTTTAAGACAACTTAACACCACAGTTAAATGCTTTGATAAGATCACTAGTATACACATTACTTTTATTTACAACATAAGTCCTATCTTTTTTTTTTCACATTAACTGACTTTCTTAATTTAGTTAGATACCCTACAATTTTTGACATTATTACTTTAGTCAGATTCTCAGTAATTGGATTCATTTATAATCACAAACATTCCATAATCAGAAGTATTTAAAATCACAAGGAGTTTCATCTAAAATTCCATTCATATAAAAAAAAAACGTAAAACTCCCATGTTTTCCTTTTTTATTTTTACAATTCAATCCTAAAATCACTCACCTATATTTCATCCCTATAAAAAAGGGAAGCTCTCACGATTGCCTTCATCATTTTCCCTTATTTAATTAGAAAGGTAATTTTTTCTAGACCCCCCTCTCTCGTTTGGGTGCCTTTTTTACAACATTCTAAAAGTGAGCACAAGGTGATGCAGAAAGTTGGGTGTCTCTGATCTTAGCATATAATCTATTTTATGAATGGTAATAAACAGAGAATTGGTTGCTTTTTCATTTAGAATATGCTTGACTATAAAAGTTTCATGTCCTCAATCCATTTTCATTTATCTATTGTAATAATTTTCTCCATTTATCCATCTCTCTTATTATTTTTTTCCTTACTTTTTCCTTTCGTTTTGTTTTGTTATGTTAGAGTTGTTGCATTATCAAGCATTTTACAATCTCTAAAGTTTTATAGAGATATTGATTCAGCTACCAGTAATGGATAACAAGTTTTTATAATGTTGGGTAAGTGTTGTCATATATATATAGGGTATGGGACACAACTTCTCTTTATAAATGCAAATATCTCTCCTAAAATTCTATTTGTGTTCTCCTCCACCTCTTTTTCTTCTTCTTTTTTGATAAAAGAACCTTAATTCTATGGATTTAGAGCAGCCCAGTAACTAATTTCTGCGACAACTTGATTATTACACTCTTGGATGTTGAGGGGAATGAACAATGATAGATTGATTCTATTATTTTTCTATTGAATTAACTATTGGTGTAGTTCTATAGATCCTTTAAATAATTCTTCTTTTTACATTTTTTGATAATTGGTTTATTCTTCCTTTTTGTGGTTTATTCTAATCTTTTTTACGGAAGTGGTGATGAGTTTGTTTTTGACAGATGTAGAGACCAAGTTAGTAACTGAGAAAGAATTTTGGGATGATATGTTTCCTCTTGAAGGAGGAGGGAACCTACACATGAAGTTGTAGTTCATCCTCAATGAAAAGGAGCGCAAGAGAATTTGTGAAATGGTAAATTTATATGATTATATTCTAGGCCCATTTTATTGCATAGGAAAATTTTGTTAGTAATAATAACAATTTAATTTGGTTAAAAAAATATAGATTATATGATTAATCTGCCACATCAAAATTCTACAAGGTCATAAACTAGAGCATTGTAGTTTTCAAATTT
>JAOXJP010232124.1:0-10523 GCA_025762735.1 Platanus orientalis | reverse complement strand
GTGTCGCGTGGGCTCGGTGATTTTTATAAGAGACAGATATATATATATATATATATATATATATATATATATATATATATATATATACACTTCAGTATGCTTGAGAATAGCAAGGATTTTTTTTATAATAGCAAGGATAAGTGCAAATGACCATCAATCCAGCCACCCAACAATGTGTTGACACTTAAATTATTTATGCCCACTAAAAAAAAAAAAAAAGAAAGCAAGGGGGTCAAAAAACACACCAACCCTATTGCCCAGACGGACCTGACCATCCAACTGACTTCTTTCATTCATAACCAAAAAAAAAAAATTCATTAAAGCACAGCAAACTAATTAGATAGTCAAGGTCATAGAAATGCTAGGTAATCCTTTGACCACATCAAATAACATTATATAAAAAGAACCCCACCAACTGAACCGTCAGTGATAACGAGAATGTGGATGTTTAAGTGCAGCTGATATGACTTGTGGATCACCTGTTTATGCAGTGTTAGCTAACCCGCAATGTGTGGAACAACTTTCCGTGTTCCCTTTCCATGTCAAGGCCCTCATATCCTAATGGCAGATAAGGGGTTTGGAGGGCATCCCTAAAGCCATTTGGGTACCCCTCCCAAGTGCAATTAGCTGGGGTTTATGGAAGAAGCGGAATAGGAGATTCTTTGAGAATAAGGTTCTTGTCAAGAGCTTGATTGTCTCAATATATGGTTCTATCCTCGAGTGGACCTCCATTACATAGAATTTTGAGAAATCAGCTTGGTATTCGTTATGGGAGATGGGGTTTTGATCCCCAGTTTGTTTGTTTGTTTGTTTTCTTTCTTCCTTTTGTATTTCTTTGTTTTTTATTATTTTGCTTCTCTTTCACCTCCAGAGTGAATCCTTTGTATTCTTCCTTTCCTCTTTAATGAATTAACCATTCTCGAAAAAACAAAAACAAAAAAGTACATCCAATTTAATATACTCTATAAACTTGCACATGATTTAATTCCAACCTAAAAACATTAGTTCTTTGTTGAGGCAGCTCCTAACACCACATGAGGTGGGATACAAGTTCAGCCCAATCACAAACAACGCAGTAAAACTGCCAATGACACAAGCACGCCAAAAGAGCAGAAACACAGCAGATTTATGTGGCTCAGTAAGGTTACCTACGTCCACAGTATAAGATAGATCTATGTTCTACTAAATGGAAAAACACAAAGAGATTACAAGATGTTATCAACTCACTATTCTCATCCCAACCTATAAGAGAAAACCCGAGAATTACCCAAGCCCTTCCTGTAACTCTTTACACCCTTCTCACAATAAAACACTCCCCCACGTCCCCCACCACACTACCCATGTTGGTTGTTGAAAATTTTTATAGAGTTTCCTCAATGTGTTCAAGTCCATCACGTACAAGAACGTCAAATTCTATATAAAATAGAAATCCTCCTTTTAGCCGTTCTTTTCTTTGTCCTTCATGTACAAGAGGAAAAACACAACAACAATAAAGATTCAATTTACAAAATGCAAGTTCAACATCAACCATTAGATTAACTCCAATCTCACAGTTTCCATCTAATCTCCAAGCACCTTGCTTGAAAACCCAAGCAAATTCAATGCCACCCATCAATGTGCACTCAAGTAGATCCCAATCACTCTTGACTCATACCAACTATTTGATGTGGACATGGTTAAGAGGCTCTTGTATGTTCCTCCACACAAGAGAGTGAGATTCAAGCCTTATGTATTGTGTGGGTTATTTTAAGTGTATTGAAGGGTGGGTAATCTTGTAATAAGGCCTTTTGTGTTATGGGTAAGTTGGGTTTTTTAGGTTAAGGGTATTTTTGTAACAAGGCATTGTTGCCAAGGGTAATTTAATAATTTAAGTGAGTCAATAAGTCAAAGTGAGGCCCTCTAGGAGCGCTGGTCAAAATTCTCTAGGAAGTCTTACACTTTTTGATAGTTTTTGTTTTAAGAAAGTCAATATTTTAGTAGTTTTGAATTTAGGAAAATCTTAGGTAGCAAGTAAGCTAGTACTTTAGGAGTTTCTAATTTAGTTTTTTTGCTATGTTCTTGAGTTTGTGAGCCTATATATAAGACTGCACATTTTTGTATTGGTAGACAATAATTATGAAATAAAGTTTGGTTTTGTGAAGTTTTACCCTTCATTCCCCTTTTCCTGTGGTGTAGCCATGGGGACTAGCTAGGATTCATCCCTATGCTTCTTCCTCTCTCTTCCTTCTTCTAACATCTTATTCAACCTCTTTTTCCTATCTTCTTCTAACTATTGTTCTTCCCCTACTGCTATCTTCTTCTTTCATCCCTTATTCTTCTTATTCTTATTCTCTTTATTGTACTACTGCAACATCATACATACTAGTAGATTCAAGTTGCTGGAAATAAAAGAATCTATAGAAGAACATAATTTCACAGCTGAGTTTTTTGGGATAGCTTCTAGTCCGAAACCAAAGCGGATTTCCTAGAGCACTTTTTCCTAGAGCGAGACTGAAGCACCAGGGGTGATAGGTGACACATGTGGGCGTAAAAAAGAAAACCACCACAAAAATTGAACCACTGCTGGTTTTTTTTCTTTTTTCGTCCACATGTCACCCGACGCCCTAGTGCTTCAGTGTCGCTACAGGAAATCTGCTTTAGTCCAAAACAAACCTGTCAAACAAAGGTAATTTATACTTGATTTCTCATGTTTTACTTCCCCGTCTATCCCCTTTCTTCTCCCTCAAATTCCTCTTAAATCTCCTTCTTCCTTGCTTAGTTTATGTTCAAAATTCACTTCTATGTTTTAGGTTCCATTTTTTTTTTTTTTTTGATGAATGAAAAATTATATTAATAAAACGGAATAAACAATCCCAACAGGTGAAAGAACAACAAAACAAAGAAAGAAAGAAATGAGAAGAAAAGAGCTAGATCCCCCAGCCAACCAAAAAGGAGCTGACAAAGCCCAAAGAAAGCCCACCCCAATCATTGTAATGGATTACACCCCATTGTCTCCTTCCAATCCTTGCAAAGATCCCCTACCTTCAAGTGACCACAGTCCTTATATTGGGCAGCTCAAAAGGATTTTTTTTGTTGCCCACTTATAAACTTGGAAGGATGGTTCAACGTGCCCCTCAAAAACCCTTTTGTTCCTTTTCAGCCAAACTATCCAATCCAAAACAAGCCTCCAAATCCTTCTCCCGTTGGTCGAAAATATCTTGTTCTTCCATGAGAAGAGATGGGAGCCAAAATCAAGTAAGGGGATCCAACAAATCCCAAAGGATTCCAAACCAAACCTCCCAAGAAAATGGGCAATGAAAAAGAACATGCAAGACTGATTCTCCATCTCTGTTACATAAATTGCAAATGTTTGTTAGGGTCATACCTTTCTTCCACAACATGTCAATAATTGAAATCCTTCCTATCAAAGCTGTCCACATAAAGAATTGAACCTTATAAGGTATAAAGGCATACCAAATGTCTTGCCATGGCAACAAAATGGCCTCTAAACTGTCCAAAAACTCCACACAAAGAAACATTGTTGACTGGAAAAACTAGTGTTTTATATACTTTTAATGATAAGAATTCAATGAAATTTTGTACGGTAATCACTTTTATAGTTATCGAAATACCTGTAAATTGTCATAAAATTCTGACGTGTAAGTAGGTATTTTGGTAATTTCATGGTAATTCCAAAATTGCCTTTTTGGGTTCTTTCTTTCAATTTTCTTCCCATTTTCTATCCTAAACTCTTCTAGCTTCCTTTTTTTGGATAAATAACAATACTTTATTGATAGAAAAAGAGAAAAACCCAAATACAACACAGGGGGAAGAGGCCCCACTAACAAACCTCCGGGATAAAATTCTCACATACTAAAAACTAAGAGATAACCCCCCGATTAGCCAAAACACTGGTTAAGTCATTTTAACACCTATCAACATGAGAAAGAGAAATTAAACAAGCAGCAACTAACTCTCTAATCTCATACAAAGTGGATAAAAGGCGCCAAGAACCTAAACCGCAACCCAACCCCCAACTAATCACCACTTAGGAATCACCTTTCACCAAAACACCAGACAACTGAAGCCTCTTCAATTCGCGAAGCCCAATGAGAAAACTCATAGTCTCAGCAGAAGTAGAGTCACATTCATCCAACGGCCCATAGACAACACGGATGATCTTGCTTGAATGGTTCCTAAGAACATAGCCAAAACCTATTGGCCCCGGATTTCCTTTCGAGGCACCATCAAAATTAAGCTTAAGGCAACCAACAGAAGGGGGAACCCAAAAAGACAAAACCTTCATCCCCTTAAGGATAAAGCATGAGAGAGAGGCAAACCAATTACAAATAAGGAGAGAGAGGAGTACCTTGAAAAGCATCCGATATTATCACCCAATCACCCACCTCACTCACAATAGAGTCAATTACCTCAGAAGAAGACCGATATTTATCTTCAAAAGTTATAAGATTTCTCTCTCCAAATCCCCCATATAACACCATGCAACAGGCACTCCCAGAAAACATTAACACGAGCATCCTGACCATTGCAAAACCATTGCCAAACAAAGGCCTTTAGATCATAGGCCAAACTCGAGTCCTCCCCATAGAGGAAAAAAGTTGATTCCAAATAGAACCTGCAAACCTACGATGAAGAAAAATATGCACGGGAGACTCCGCAGCTCTTTTGCATAAAATGCACCATTTAGGGGAAAGGACCATGAAATCCCTTCCTTCATTCTATTCTTCAAATTTTGAAATCCTTGGCTACTTTGTGATTTAAAGATTAATTATTAGCAGATCAAAGTGTGTAATCAATCCAATTTTGACTTCACCCAACCCAATCATATCAGTTATGTTTGGTAACACTCCAAAGGAGTGATTCCTGAATTCTCTGCTCCAAAGAATCCAAAAGAACCGAAAAGGTCGTTTGGTAATGCCAAATTCGTTCCATGGATTCCACTCCAAAAATTTGTTTTGGAGTCACTTTTTGGAAGCTAATATCGATTCTCTTCTTCTTCTTCTTCTTCTTCTTCTTCTTCTTCTTCTTCTAAATTCCGATTTTTTCTCTACTGAACCAAATGCCTTTTTTGATTTTGGAATTGACTCCAGAGAATGCATTCTTGGTGGAATCCAAAACAAGATTTTAGAGCTAAATCAGTAGAAGTGCTACCAAACGCAGCCAACAAAGCCAATAACACATGTGTAGCTTAGTAGTTATCACCAATAACATGGCCAATAACACGTGTAGCTACCAGCATGGTTTAGTCTTCTTCCCTACAGGCACCTCATCACTATCACCAACCATCTAAAATCAATCGAAATACCCTTTGCCCCGACTGCAAAAGAGAACTTTCATGCACCAATTGCAAAAGGGACCCTCAGATAACACCTATCAACCCTCTACATATCCAATTTCCAACTTGCTGTAAACACTATTGGGAAGTTGGGAACTCTACTATGCGATAGTGAATACCATATCTCTTCCCCTGCATAAGAACCATATAGTCACCTAAAGATTTTGATGATTCCACCTCCAGTTGTCAAGCTACTACCCTTGGAGTCCAACTAGTTTGATGATACTAGATATTTTCGAATCTTTGGAACATATGCCACAGCAATCAAATTGTGAAGATGCTCCATTGAACATATTAACTCTCACTTACACAACACCAACTACGTCACAAGTAGAAACAACACCCTCCTCTTCAAACATACCAATAGTTTTTTTCCTACAGCAAAGATGAACAAAAAATTATTTAATATCCATTTATCAAAAGAAGTATCAATACCTATGGAAACTGTAAGGCCATCCCCATCATAATCCTCCTTATTTGTTCCACCACCATTGAAGATGTCACATAAAGAACTATTACCTTTTTTTCTAAGCACGATGCGGGCAATCCCTTCTATATAAACCTGTGCATGGGCCCAAGCCAGGTCTTACTAGGCTCGAGGATGGGCTGGCCCTTAGCAGGCCAAGGATGGGCCTAAAGCTTTGTACTATGGGCTCGGGCCCAGCCTAAGCCCAGAAAAAATCTAATATATAAGGCCTGACCCCGGTCCATCAAAGACATATGGGTGGTCTGGGCCGGCCTAGTCTGCAGCCATATTTCATGTGCATAAGAAGATATAGGCTCTTCAGTTTGGGTGTAGAGGAGCTGAGAAGTAATAATAGAGCTTAAAGAAATAAACAATTGAACAGAACTAACAAAGGGTTGAGGTAGGTGAAGTCCATGTATGCAAGCATCCATGTATCTACATGCATTAATGTAGGATTGGATTACATGTGGGCCTCCAAAGCGACAACACATGAGAACTACCAAGGGTGTGGGCAGGATGAAATGATTGGTTTTCATTGTTCACGAAAATATATGACCTCACCCAAAACTGTCCAAGCATTTTTCTGCTCTCTCTCTCTCTCTCACACACACACACACACACACACACACACACAAGCTCAATTGGAACGTGCCATTGTACCTGTTTTTCATTAAGTAATAATGATACTTTATTTATTAGCTCTCAATCTAAAGATTAGCCAGAGAAGTCAAGGGAAGTATTGGAAAAAGAAAACAAACTCTATTTACCTATTTTATCTTTTTTGCAAACTTAGGCCTTGGGCCGGGTATTGGGCATGAGCCGAGCCTGAGCGTCATTTTAATCCCACCGAGCTAGGTTTGAGTTCGTTTAATAAATGAGCCTAAATCGATCTTCACTAAGCTCAACTCGCAAAAGCTTGGTTTGGTTAATATATATATTGCCACCCCTACACATGCTAAAAATAGGGCTTGGGCCCCCTTTGGGCCTGAACATGGGCTGGGCTCTGCCGAGCAAGGCCAGCCTGGCCTTGTGTGTAGCCCTACTTCTATAGTAGTCATTTTCCTTGCAATGGTAGTATTGCAAGTCAACATATTCTTTAGATTTGGATCTTGACCTGCCTCTTGCTTGATCCATTCTCTAAATACCTCTCCATTTTATTTTTAAGAACCATCAACTCTCGATCTTGTGCTATTTCAAAACTAATTTTCCTCCTAATCCCATTAGATAGGAGCGTTGTTGTGACTTTTTTCAACTCCACTGTATCTTTTTCATAAAAAAACATAGTCATCAAGTGCTCACACAATTCATGAAGCAATGTAATAAGCCATAAGGTTTTGTCTTCCTCCTCCATCTTGACATCAACCTTTTATAACTGATCCAAGATCTAGTCATTGAACACATTTACGTGTTCCAAGAGACTTGTCTACAACCATCTTGGTGGTCTATCCTTTCACTGCCTTATACAGGCCCTGTTGTATTAAAATTCCCTTCATCCTTCTTTGACATTGGTTGAAAGTATCATTTCTGTCAAAATTCTAATGACTGAAGAAATCTTTTACTACCATCATGAAAATCCATAGACTTTAAAAAGTGACCCTCAAAATATGGATATGATACATTTTTAAAATTCTAATTTACACCCATATGGTTTTATTGATCACTGCTCTATTGTACTCTCCTTACTAAGGTGTTATTACTTACGGCTCTATCAACACCGCAGCACAGCTGTAACAGTTGATCTAAAATGATCTCCCTGCAAGTCTGTTCACCATTATTTGATATAAAGAAAATCAATAAGTCAACAGCATAACAGCCTTCTGCACACCGGTTTTCTTCCTCTTCTTCCCAAACACAAAACAAGAGCTATGATACCAATTGTTAACGCAGCTCTCTGATACCACAAATAAATAAGGCAGTAAAACCCAAAGAGCATGAGCACACAGTGAACACTGAACACAACATATTTATTTACTTTCGCAAGTAGGATATCTATGTTAGCAAGTTAAAAGGAATCTGAATTCCACTAAGTGAGTAACCACGATTATCAAATCTCTATTCTGCTCACAACCTAGAAGAAAAAGAAGAAGAAAATGCGAACTAAACTACCGAGAGTCACAACCCTTTACACCGCTTTCACAAAAGCCTCTAAAAAATTTATAAAAAAAAAAAAAAAAAAGACCTCCATCTAGGTACCCATGTTGATTGTTGGAAACTTTTATGAAGAACCAAAAACGTGTAAGTCCGATATGTACAAGAAAAATAAAATAAAAAAGTAATATTTTGTTCGTTCTACTTCACGTACAAGGAGAACCAAACAAAACTTAAATAGTTTCAATTTACTATATAAAAGTTCAACCTTAATCGTTTGATTAACTTCCCTATCGTTAGAAACAAGACACAACGCAACACTTCTGTCACAAACAAAAGTGCATAAACCCCCCTCCCTCCCACCAAAAAAAAAAAATTTATCAAAACAAATAACAACAAAATATTAAAGACAGACTTTACTTACTGAAGATGGGGCAAGGAGTTTGTTCGTTTCTGAGAACTGAAATCCAGTGCTTGATTAACGGATGCGGCGGTACAAAGACCTGCAAATCCGATTATTAGGTTATAGAAACCAATCCAACCAGCCAAAATTTAAAACAAAATTAGAGTTTTAGAATTTCATCTGACCAGCATTCTATCGTCCGAAACCGGCCTCGTTTCCGTCGTCATTTGAGATTTCACTACATGCATGCTACCTCTCCTTCTACTCGAGAAGGAAATCTGTGCCAGTGGCGGTTATTGCCGCGAAAGAGTTTTAGAGAGAGAGAGAGAGAGGGATTAGGGTTTGTGAAGTTAATTTATACAAAAATGGGTTAGATTTTAATGGAATACATACCTTTTGAGAATATACGGCAGAAGAAAAATGGGCATCGGATACGCGAACGTTCTGGCGGGAACATATTCCCTCTTCCCGAAAAAACGGCGAATGGGGAGGGCGCAGGATTGGCGAGCTAAATCGGCACGCCATGCAACCGAGTTGGGCGGGCGTGTGAGAGAGGGGAGCTAGCGATTGGGTTTCAGACGGTTTGAATTTTTTTTATGGGATTTGTCAGGTTTCTTTTTACTGGGTTTCGGTGGAGGAGCCTCTAGGCAGTAGCGATAGCCATGAGCTGACGTGTAGCGTCTGTAGGGGTAAAAGAGTCAAAACTGTACATAGAGAAAACAAAAACCGAGGGGGTGAGGCTATTGACACCCCCCAAAAATCCTCACCACACCCCTAAAGTAAAATTTCATTTTTACCCTCTTCCCCAAAACGCCCCTGCCCGGACTGCCCCTTTTCCCCCTCCCACTCTCTCCCCGACGCATCTCTCCATCCCTCCCTCTCTGGCATGGCAAATAATGTGCTCCTTTTTGTTGGTTGGCCTGTTTTATCAGCTTAAACATGAAGAAGACACATAGCACACCAGACTGGACAAACATATATTTAATTAAAATGCCAAAATACCCCTAAAACCTTCTTATCCTTTTTTGTCTCAAACCGCCATAAACCCAAACTGAAACCATCTATTTTTCTATCAACAATGATTCTCATCGAAAGTTAAGAAGGAAAACAAAGAAAGAAGAAAAGACGATCCATTTTTTGGGTTAATATAAGAAAACCAAGGAAATCGAGTGTCATTGATTCAAGCGATGGGTTAGGGTTTCGGACGATGGTTTGGGTTTTAACTGAAGGGGTTTCACCGATTCAAGGGGTTCATTGATTCAGGCAATGCGTTTGGATTTCATTATGCAAGCGATGGATTAATTTGGGTTCCATTGATTGGGTCAATGGGGTTTGGGTCAAGCGATGGTTGTTGGAAGTGCAAAAGTAGTGAATAGAATTTTTTCTTTCACACCAGTGCCGAGTGATGGAGGTGCGAATGGTGTAGGCAGAATTTGTAATACAAGGAGCATTCAGAGGCAACAACTTTATGGTTTCACATCGTCATCGCATCAATTTCATAGTCGCTTGGATCCTCTTTTCTTTTTATGGTTTTTTTTTTTTTTCAAATACAATTCATATGAACGATTGAAACAAAAGCCATTGTTCCAAAAGCCACAGGAGAAGCATTACGAGCACACTTTTCTTCTTCATTTTGTTTTTCTAAAAACCTCAACAAAAAAATAAGTAGAAGCTTTGGTGAAATGTAGAAACAGCTCATATCATGGTCTTTCATTAATGGCAGCAATAGTTCTTGCAGCTGGAATGGAAATTCAATGCAACGAACTCGAAACATTGTTACAATAAAGATCGCCAATTTGGGCTTTGATAGCATAGTCAACCAAATCAATCCGCCTTCCCCATCTCACCTCCTTAAATCTCAAAACCACATTATAAAGACCATTATTCTACCAGGGAGATGACTCCTCTTTTCTTTCTTCTATTTATTTTTTTATTTTTTTTCTTAACTTTCAATATCACAACAAACCACTGTTGACGAACACAAAAAGGGAACCAGATGGTTTTCGTTTAGGTTTTAGGCGGTTTTAGACAAAAGGGGAAGAAGAAAAGAGGGTTATTTTGGAGTTTTAAATTTTGTATTTTGAATACCCATTTTGCCCTCCCTTCTGTGATACACGTCTTTGTCATGCCACAACGGGCTAAAATAGGCACTCAACAAGAAGGAGCAAATTATTTGCCCACTCTCTCTCTCTCTCTCTCTCTCTCTCTCTCTCTCTCTCTCTCTCTCACTA
>JAOXJP010232123.1:0-10523 GCA_025762735.1 Platanus orientalis | reverse complement strand
TATACTATTGATAATTTTAAAATAATTAGTATATTATATATAATACATATATATTATGTATGTAAAAGTTCAGGCCTTGGGCCGGGCTTGGGACGGGTTGAGGTAAGCCCAAGCCCGGCCCTCAATAAAAGTTTTGGCCTAGCTCAGGCTAGGTCGGCCCATACCTACCCCTAGGTACAAGTTGAGAAACCACAATGGCTTGGCTTCTGTGCACACAAAATCCATGCACAATGCATATGCATGGACCTAGAAGTGCTTGCGTAAGCACCAAAAAATGTAAATTTTTTGGGGCATGTGCTTATCACTTTTCAGTGCTGATGTAAGCACTCCCAAGTCCCTGCACACGCATTGTGCATGGATTTTGTGTGCACATAAGCTAAGCCACGAGAATGGCTTAGGTGGTTAGGGTTTGAACACATGGTGAAGAGATTTAGGGAACATGTTTGGAATTATGTGGGGATAGTAGGAGGGGGCTGGTAAACCAAAGCGAGGGTATAAGGGAGAGAAAGTATTGGCTGAAGGATAGTTGGAACGTTGCCAAAAAAAGGATTCTTGAGTCCTAGGATGCTGAGTATTTTGCTTTTCTACTTGTTATGATGCCTTAAAGTTGTGAAGCTGGTTTTCAAGATGTTTTTCTCTGCTTATTTGGCTTGAATAAGTTCTGCTGCTTGATAATCTTTTACTGTTCTAGCAATGTGACTAAGATTAAGACAAAGACTTGCTATTTTGGCATGGAGGTCTCGAATGATTAAATCAAAAGATGAAAACCTTAAAAAAGTGTTCAAATATATTTTTGTTCCCTATTTTGTGGATGGTACAATCAACTACCAAAGATGGTGAATAAATGGAGCTGGGAGCCTTCATTAGTAATTCTCACACCGGTGTGGTACCCATCAAAGGATCTCTGACGATCAAGTTTGTAGGATTTTTGTAGAGAGAGGTAAGTGAGTTATTCGATGTGGATAACATCGTACGTGGATGATGAGTGCTATGCCTCCTTTAAGAGTTTGTTGGAGCATTATCCATTCATTCATGGGATTTGCATCGTAACTGCTTTGGGGTTGCTCCCTAGGATCGTGGGAAATTAGGATTTGATTCTATTGACTCCCTTTGATTTGATCTCCATAGAATATTGGGATATGATTTGAGATAAGCTTTAGGAGCGAATCTAGCTAGGATAAGGATCCTATCATCGGAGATAGGCTTGTTATGCCTTTGACTGAAACGATATTGCACATTTGACGTGTTCAATGTATAGTTGCATGTCTTTAATGTGTGGAACATCTCTAAAAAATGTTACCCTACATGGGGCTTAGATCAGTGTTCCTTGGTTCAAGGGTTCCTTGGTCCAGGTGAAGCTTGAACCAAGGTTTGGCTTGGTTTGACCCGATGTTGCCACATGTCCTTATATAATTGGTGAGATATTTTTGTCCACTACAGTTGCCCCCCCTAGTTCTTCATTTCTTAGGATTGATGAAGAATGGGGAACTGTGCTTGTGAAGCTTTCTTTTCACTTCAAAAATTTAGGTTGACAGATGTGTATCCATTAGGGATGTTTAAGAAAATCCCTTAAGATGACCTTCAACTTACTTGTAGCAATTCTCTTCTCATTGGGCTTTGAGTTAGTGGATGACTTGTTCCTTTCTCAAAGCAAATGGGCAACAAAATGGCTTCTTTCTCTTCCCATTGTAAATGCAAGCTGATGAGGTTTGTCATTTGGATTTCCCATGTACCTTGAGCCATTTTTGTGAAAGGTATTTTCTTCTCGAACATTTCTTGGCTTCCTAATTTTCTTTTGCTATAAATTCTTTCCCATAGTCACTTTCTTTTATAAACCTAAGTTCAAATTCTTTCTTTGTTAATGTTTTCTTCTAACTCTTCTTCCACTTTTGAAGATTCTGATGTCGTTGGTGGGCCTCATGCCTGGCAGCCTCATATCCGGATTGAAGGTTGGATAATCACTACCAAAGACTTTGCTCAAGAGGGTCAAGAGGTGATTATAAAGATAGCAAAAGGGATGATCCTTCCCCGTGTCATGATCAGCTAGAATGGCTAATAGATGTGTAGGTTATCCCTCTCTTTCTGTCTCTCTCACCTTTAGTGTGAGGGTATATATCTACATCTTTTTCCACATTATTGCTATTTTTTTATCTTATTTTTATCTGTGCTTTTTGTATTCAGGCCACCAATGCTACTGTTGAGCTAGCTTGGTGGATTTGTTTTCACAATGTTGGGCATGCTTTGGTGCAGGGAGAGAATATGGCCCTCCGGAGGTTGGTAGAGGAGGATCAACAGGCGACTCATAGGATGAAAGCTCAATTGGACTAGCTCTTTCATAGGTCTAGTCAAGCTACTGAGGCCTTGCAGCAAGAGAGGGATGAATTGCAGGTTGAGTCTTCCAGGTTGTGGGAGGAACAAAGGCCTGAGGAGGGGTAAGAACGAGTTGTTGACGTTCCTCCTGATGCTGCTTCGGTTGCCTGATGAAGGCTTCTCTTTTTTGCTTCTTTTGATCTTCTCTTTTTGTTTTTCTTTTAGTTTTTTTCCTAGCTTTTCCTTCTTTCTTTGTTTTTCTTCCTTTCTTCTTTCTGGCTTTCTTCCTTCCCTTTTTATTTGTACAAGATCTTTGTATTTCTTTTTTATGAACGGACAAGGATGGATGCCTTGCTTTAATGTATGAATGAGTGGAGATGACTCCTTTTTGATGAATGAAAGTAATTTTTTTTCCAATCTTGTCTCTCTCTATATTTTTTATGATTGTATCGTCTTGCTTGTAATGACTTCATGGTAAATGAGAACTTGCAATGCTAGTTAGTTTTCTGTAGGCTATTTGAAGTTGTCATCTTGACCCAACTGTTCCATGGGGCATGTTGCCTATAGATTAGGGCTTTTCGGCTTTAACCAAACTAAATCTTGTTGCTTTGATCCGAGTTGGATTGCCTAGTGATTAGGGATTTTTGAGCTTCAACCAGATTGAAGCTTATTGCAGTGATGCATTGGATTGCCTAATGATTAGGGATTTTCCGGATTTATCCAAACTGAAGCTTTTTTGCTTTGATCCAAGTTGGATTGCCTAGTGATTAGGGCTTTTTGAGCTTAAACCAAACTACAGCTTGTTGTAGTGATGCACTTGATTTCCTAGTGATTAGGGATTTTTGGGTTTCAACCAAACTGAAGCTTGTTGCTTTGATCTAAGTTGGATTTCCTAGTGATTAGAGTTTTTTGAGCTTCAACCAAACTGAAGCATGTAGTACTTTTGACCATGTAGTGATATGTTATAGTGCCTAGCTGTTTTGTTATAGGACTTTTGTTTCAACCAAATTGAAGCCTGTTAACCCAAAAGGTTTGCTTTTATGGTTAGAGATACCTAGCTGTTCCATTATAGGATTTTTTTCTTCAACCAGACTAAAGCCTATTAGCCTAACCCAAAAGGTTTGCTTTTGAGGTTAGGGATGCCTAGTTGTTCCATTCTATGACTTTTACTTCAACAAAACTGAAGCTTGTTAGCCTAACCCAAAAGGTTTGCTTTTAAGGTTAGGGGTGCCTAGCTGTTTCATTTTAGGAGTTTTACTTCAACTCGACTAAAGCCTGTTAACTCACTTTAAGTGGGATTTGGGGCATTTTATCCTAGTTTGGAGAGATGAGCTCTTCTTTATAATGTAAGACAAACAACAATGAATGAGGAAACAAGATGTTACTTTATTGATAGGACTTTCTTAAATGACTTGCATTCTAAGGCCTAGGGAGTTGCTTCTGGTCTAGTGTTTAGAGCTTGCATGCTCCCAAATTTCCTTCGTCTAAGACTAAGTATAGCCCTTCCTAGTTTGGGCTTGTGGATGGTAAAATCCCACCACACAATTAACTGAGTTAAATTCCTTCTTTTGTTGATTCGGTTTGTCCAAAGATGGTGAACAAATGGAGCTAAGAGCCTTCTCTGGTAATTCTCGCACCAGTTGGGTACTTGCCAAAGGACCTTTGATGATGAAGTTTGTAATGCCCCACATCCTTTTTAGGTAAGTTTTAGAGACTTAGACCCGACACCATGTGTCTATTTGTAGAACCCCCTAGATATTTTTGAACATGAGGGCTAACCTTAGCACCCTATAGGCTTTCTTATGGGTTAGGGAGAGATTGTTACTTGGATTGGAATTTTGGAGACCTAAAAAGAAACTTTGAGAATTGAGATTCTATTAATGGGAAGCTCAAGCAATCGAAAATATTTTCGATCAGTTGAACCCACCTAGCTCGAGCGATTAAGCATCCAGTGAGGAAAAACTGCATTTGAGTTTTGAGATTTTCATTTAGCATGAGTGATTGAGACATTGTCCAAGCGTTCAAACTATCTCAAGTGATCAAGAATACTCTCGAGTGGTCAAAAGGTCCTGTCTCAAGCGATCGACGATTTCTCGATTAATCAAAACTGGATAGAATAAACCTCAGGATTCATGCTAGCCCTTGTTTTGCCCTATGGGGACCTATATGTTATGACCCCAAACCCCATTTTACCTCTTTTAGGGTTAAAATATACAAAGAGAAAAGAAATTAGAGATAGGGAAAAACCTTGGGAGAATTGGAAAAAGAGAACTCTCCTTCTCCAAGAGGAATGTGAGTTCTAAATACTTAAATCTAGCTAAATATATGGTTCACCTTCAATTTTCATCATAGATTTATGTAGTTTCTTAGTTATGACCATGGTTTTGTGATTAATCTTGGAGGAAGAAAGGAGCTACATAGGTAAAGGAGCTTTGCTTGAAGACTTACTTGGTCCATAAGAGTGGAAGCTTTTGTAAGTAGTTATACAAGACTTACACAATTTTATTTGTCATTTAGGTAAGATGTAATTATTTTGGTGAACATTGATTGTATGAATGTTTTCTTACATGTTAAGAAACCATTTGTTAGAATCTTAGAAATCCCTATCTATAGCTATGATTTATTAAGAGGTTATGTTAATTTTTGCTAAGATCTTAGAAATATTTAATTTATATTGTGAAGGAAAGTGGTTTTTATATAATATAACTATGTATTTCCTTAAGATGTTGAATCTCATGAGTTTTGAATGATTGTAAGTTAGGAATTTATGAATTGTTAGCTTCCTAGAAAGTTATTAATGAATGTATAGTTTGATTGCCATGAAAAGCATGAATACATGGATCATTGTTGAGAATCTTTGAATATGTTATTGTAAGAATGATAAAATGGGTGAGAATACATGTAAGAGATGGTTATGATGCATATTGGATTCCATTAGATTAGTTGTAGCAAATTTTTGGATGTGAATTACTTAAGGATTGTTATGGGAATGCTCAATTGAACCATTTTTAGGGATCATAATTGATTTAAAAGCATGTGTAGTAAGATTGTTATTGAAACTCTTGTTCATGCTAGGTGTATTAATTGTACAATGTTTAGAAGCATTATAACATATGAATTTCTATGATTCCTCATTAATTAAGCTAGAGAATGATTTGTTGATGTTGCATATATCTTTAATCATGCTAGCAGGTGTACTATATAAAGTTGGGTGTCTTTTAGATGATGTTAGTGAATGTATCTTATAAGAGAATACTTCTTTATTACCATATTATTGAATGTATCATGTAATAATATTTGTGACTTGTATCATGATTCAAAAATACCCCACATAATGATAAGATAAAAGTAAGATGCCTATGAATTAATGATAAGTAAGATGATTAAGCCATAAAGGATAAGCTATTGTATAAGCCCTTATCCTGGGGGATTTTTTAGGATTACATGTCCCGGGGGAATTATGTTAGGACAAACCTTGATGCCCTGGGGGATTTTTGTAGACTACACCCTTGATGTCCTGGAAGATTTTAGGGGTTACACCATTGATGTATTGGGGATTTTTGAGGGTTACACCCTTGATGCCCTAAGAAATTTTTATGGGCTACACCCTTAATGCCATTGGGGATTTTTGCAGGTTAATATTAGTCTTTATGACCCTTTTAAGTACCCAATCATTGGGTCACATTAATAAGTGAAGACGGCTTTAGTGATCCATCATTCCTTTATGAGATTTTAAATTTCCCAGAGACCCTACATGGGTTATATGATTTCACATTTGTAGGAGACTCTTAAAATTCTAACATGATATGATCCTAGAGGGGTGTGGACATCGAGGTTTTACCTACCGACCCCCCATCTTTGGTCGAGGTTTTACCTACTGACCCCCCATCTTTGGTTTAGTGTCCTCCTATGGACACACCCTCTAGTGTTTCCCTCCTTTTTGGTAGGGGTTTTGTGAAAGAGGCTAATCCTGGGGTTAGGCTTTCTTGGGAGTTGCCACTAACTCACATTTACTAATAAACTTGGACATCGGCTTCCTTTCTAAAAGAAAGGAAGTCTATACCCAAAGATCTAGGGATTAACTGCTTGTTCTAGTCCAATTTCCAAAGAAAATGGTAAGTCATTTTATTGCAATTGGGAAAGGTGTTAGGCACCCTAATAACCCACCTTTTTAGGGTGGCTTCTCATGAGCATACGTGTCTTTGACTGTCACAAAAGTATGTTAAAAAAGAGTGGCTTGACACCTAAATTTGATTACGATGCCTGAATTTAATTCAAGTTAAAATTTAGGCACCAGTTGTTGGAAAAATCCAACAACCTGTCCATTTAGGTTTTGGCTTTCTTTTGGGGGTCCCATTGTCTTGTGGTTTTATAGAGCGATGGGGAACCTCACTGTGGTCATGCCACATTAATCACAGGGTTTAACATTTGTGAGAAAGGAAAAGAACTTAAAATTAGAAGTATGTTTTTTTTTTTTTTTAATCTCAAACTTGACTCCTGAATTTGACCCTAACACCTAAAAAAAATTTAGGTTGAAATTCAGGAGTCAGTTATTGGAAAAAACCTCCAACTGGCTTTTAGAGTGGGACCCTCTTTGGGGGTCTCACTGTTCTGTAATTTTTACAGAGAGGTGAGGAACCTCTCTGTTGTTAATTCACAATAATTTCAGATCATGGAACAGATAAAAAGAATAGAAGAAAATGAAAAAATTCAAAAAGGGTATGTTCTAGTCTCAAGCTTAACATCTGAATTTGACCCTGATGCTTGAATTTCATTACGCTTGATTTTAATTCAGTTGAACTTCAGGCATCAGATGCTAAGAAAAAACCAATAACTAGCCTCTAGAGTTTGAACCCATTTTGTGGGCCCCACTAACTTAAGGATCTAGAAAGGGGAAAAAGGCCTCTCTGTAGTCATGCTACTTGGATTTTAGGTCTTAAACCCTTATACAAAAAGACTTAAATAAAATAAAAAATAACCATTTTTGGTTATAGGCTTAGCACTTAAAATTTGACTTGATGACTTAATTTCTCTTCAATGATTGAATTTTAATTTGTTTAAAATTAAGGCGTTTGAGAGAAATAGGGGACATGGAAGGGTGTGAAAAGGCCATTTGAGTCTAGGTGTAGCTTCAAAGAAGACTGAAGGTTATTAGGGTGGGCCCTAGAACTTGATACCTGAATTTCACCTAGATGCCTAAATTTCTACCTGATGCCTGAATTTTAATTGACATTAAAATTCAGGCGTTAGTTGTTGGGAAAAAGTCTAACAACCTATTCTTCATCAATTTGGGCCCTTTAAAGGAGTTGGAAAATTCTCAAATTTTTAACTATGATAGAGGAATATACTAAGTACAACATATAAAAAAATTAGATCAAAGTGAAGTTTAGAAAAATCACAAAAAATTAAGAAAGTTGTTGTGGTAATAAGAAGTGTAGAAAAACCAGTTTTTAGGGCAGACTTGGGGGGACTGTTCCGAGGTCCAAATCTGCTATAAAATTCATGGAATTTTTATTCGGGGTAGATTACCTATCCAAGAGTCAACCATAAAACATTGAGCCCATTTGGATCTCTAAAAACATCAGAAAAATTCAAGAGCACACTATGGTTAAAAATAAACTCCAGCAAAGACAAATTGTGTCTCTACTCTGTAACCCTCTTTAAGAGGTGATTAATAAATGTAATTAGAGATTCATGGAAGCATATAAGAGATATAAAAATTGCATGAAAGAGACCTACCTAATTACCTAAAGGATTAGGGCTTAGGCTTACCTTAACCAAGGGTTGGGGTTAGTGTTAAAGTCTTAAGTTTTTCCCTTCTTTTCTTCCCTTTCCTTTGGTTTTTTTCCTCAGAAAACTCTCTCTAATTGGCACAAAATTTGGGGTATTTATAGTGTGTTTCATGTTAGATGGGAGGCTAGGATCTTACCTAAGGTCATGGGGGGATCAATGGCTATGATGGCAAGGTGTGGAGGCCAAGGCACCTTTCCCATTGGTTGAGAGAAACCAAGGGTTGAGATTAGAGGTTGGATGGATAAGTGAGAGATCAAGGGTTAAGATCAAAATTAGGGTTTACTAAAATGGAGGGCTAGGATAAAGTTTAAGTGTTGGTTGGATCTAGGGTAGAGAATGAAGCTTAGCCATAAAACTACTCAATTTGATTGGTTGAGAGTAATCAATGGTTGGAGTAGTTGTGCTAAATGTAGGGTTAGATTAGGGTTACATGGATATTTGAAATCCATGTAATTGATCTTAGGGAGGGTACACAAGGGAGCACAAAATCAATGGTGAGGGGTGTAACTTGGGGAGCAAACCATCTCTTTTGATTGGTTGAAAGAAATCAAGGGTTAAAATGGCTTATGCTAGATATAGCGTTGGATGGAGATTACATGGATATTTGAAATCCATGTAATTGAATATTGGATGGCGTACATAGGGTGCACAAGATCAACGGTGGTGAATGAAACTTGAGGAACAAACCATCTCCTTTGATTGGTTGAGAGCAATCAAGGGTTGAAATGGCATGTGCTAGATGTAAGGTTGGATGGGGTATTACATGGATATTTGAAATCCATGTAATTGATCTTAGAGGGGGTACATAGGGTGCATAAGGTAGACCCATATCCAAGGATTAGGGCTTAAAGCTCTTAATGTGAATGCATTAATGAGTTAGAAAACAAAATGAATGAGCTCATTAATCTCTAATAAATAAATTTCATGGGAAAAGTCCCTTTACTGTGAAACCTTACTTTTTGGGTTCTTGTACTAAAAAACACGCAAACTCAATGTACGTTTTCTCAGATGTTTCGATCGCACTTATTTAATCAAAAATGAATTACGATAAAGGTAGACTGGGGAAATTAGGGTTTGATTAACCTAAAAAACTCTAAAATAATTACTAGAAGGGTAAGATGGTAAAATTGGTCCTTGAGGTCTTCAGAAAAAAGGTGACCTCAAGTTTTGTGAGACAAAGGTTCAAACCACTTTGAATTACGAAACCTAAGCAAAAAATCGCACTCAAAACCCTCTGTTTGGCAAGTGAAAACCCTTGAATGTAATTGTCACTAGAGTTGGTTGAGCTTGCCGTGGAAAATTGATGGGTCATAGAGTATCAAACTTGAAAGAGTCTCGAAGCTACAGGCACTGACAGTTTGACCATCGGGTTCCTGGGAATCCTCAGGAGCTTTTCAAAGCTCATCAATTGATGGCACAAAGTGACAGTAGCTTGCTGAAAAGTAGGGATTTGGGGCTAGTTTGGGTTTGTAATTGGTCCTATTGGGGAGATAGTCTTTTGAGTACAGGGAGAAAATAGAGAAAATGGGCCTGACCTTACAGAATTCAGGTTTCAAGGGAACTCTCAGGGGTTCACCGAGTGTCAAATATAGATAAATAGTGTTTTGACTTGATTTGGACAAAATGTAGTGATTAGGCTCATAGAACTTCTAGATGAGATAATTCGGGGTGACACTCTTTTAAATTCCTCAAAGATGCTTAGAAATGGCCACTGACAGATTGAATTTCAGATCTCTAGTGAATCTCTGAGAGTTAATTGAAGTCTTGGCAGTTGCCCCAAATGTGCTGCTCTTTTTGAAGTAATTGGAGGAATTAGAGTAGATTGGTCTTGTAACTGCTCATGCTCCTTATAGGGTTTTTGAAGGCCTTCAAAATTTGACTTCTTAAGATTTATGTGTCTAGGGAATTTTTGGGACTCCTAGAGGTCAAATGCAGTCAGAATTACCTTAGTATGTGTCAGCATCCAAATTTTGACTCGGGTCATGTGATAGCATGAGGACAACATAACAGCATTTAGGCATCAAGACTTTAAGCACCCATGGCTTAGGAAGAGCAAACCTGGACTCTAGGAGGTTAGGCATTCCTAAAGAAGTCTTTCCAAATACTCTAGTCATAATTAAATCAATCAAAGCACCTTATTATAGCCCAAAAAGCACCATTTCAGGGCAAACCCTAATCTGTTTCAAAAGCACCAACAAGACTTTGAGGGTCAACATTTTAGAGACCCATTTATGTCATTAGTGTGTTTTCTACCTCTTGTAAGCCTTTTTCTAGCAAAGCATCATAGATGAAAAAATTACCATTTTACCCTTTTACCTTCAAAAGCTTAATACTCACTATCTGTCATCCAGATCACTGAATTTCTTAGCCTACATAAGCCTTCTTGTCATGAAGCATCACAAGCAAAGAATTCATATTTT
>JAOXJP010232122.1:0-10523 GCA_025762735.1 Platanus orientalis | reverse complement strand
AAATAAAAAAATTACTTAACAGTTTTTCATAAATAGATATTATTAAAAATAAAAATAAAAATATTAATATAAAACAACAAAAAAATAAATGAATTTTTTAGTAAACACGTATTTTCATAAAATAAATAAATAAATAAATGTTTAAAATAAAACAATAAAATTATATAAAATAATAATTTTTAATAAATAAATATTTTTCAAAAATTTAAAATAAAATAATTTTAATGAATAATTACTAAACATATAAATAAAATAAATTAATAAAATTATAGACAAATAAAATAATTTATTAGTGTTATTAGCGACGACTAATTATAGTTGCTAAAAGTACAGCTAACAAAATTTCCACTATTAGCAACGATGAAACACAGTCGTTGCTCATACAAAGTTCAAAATATACATTCGCATTTGCATTATTAGGGACGATCAGATAAATTCGTTGCAATGAATGACTTTCTTTTGCTAATAATAACTCATTAGCGACGACCACATAAAGTTGTTGTGATTAATTACTTAATTAAATCTACCTCGTCCATTATTAGCGACGACTACATAATGTCGTTGCGAATAACAACATATTAGCGACGACCAGAGAAAGTCGTTGCGATTAATGGTTTATTACGTTCACCCTACTACACTATGAGTGACGACTACATAGCAATAACAACTTAATAGCGACGACTAGATAAAGTCGTTGCGATTAATTGTAAAAAATTTGCATTATTAGCAACGACTATAAAACGTCGTTGCAGACATTCACTTATGAGCAACGACCACAGATTGTCGTTGGAAATATGTATACAGGTTATTATATTGGCGACGACCACATAAAATCGCTGCAAATAAGTACATATTAGCAACGATTATTTAATCGTCGCTAATAATTTGGTCGCTAATGACCAATTTTCTTGTAGTGTGAAGCAGATCCCATAACCGAAATCCATCTCTTGCCGAAATTATCAGCAACAATAAAATTACACAATCTCATCATTACTGCTACTTCCTAAACCAGTTTCCCCCTATTTGCTAAACCATTCATGACCTTGTCTAGTCTCTTCATCCAAATATCATAGCCCACGGGGTATGGGATTCCACAGATGCTATCTACATTATCATAAAATGCCTTTAGGAGAGCTGAAACCTCACCAAGCTATTGTTGTGCTAAACACCTAGCCCAAAATCTCTCCCACCATGTGGTCAAAGCCTTTTGGCTTATGTTGTTAGTGTATTTTATGTCCTCTTGGGCATGTATTTTGTTATTTCTTTTTTCTGATTCTTAATAAGTTTTCTATTCATAAAAAAAAATTGTTAAAATAAAAGGAAAACTAAGAAAGAGAGAGAGAGAGATGAAATAGGAAAGGGATATCAGAGAGATAATAGATTCGATGGGCCTAGGGGTACAAAAGGAAAAAAATAATCTATAAACCGTTAACCAACTTTTTTTACACTTTTACCCCTTAAAAACATATTGGATATCATTTTGTTTTACCTCATTATTTGGCAATTTTGTCAAAAGTTTGAACCCATTTGGCAAAAATCGCAATAATAAAATATGACAATGCTAGAAACATGACCTATAATTATATTTGTAGACCATGATTTCTAGAACGTTTACTTACAACCATAAATTATGGCTTTATAATTGCAAGTGTTACAAGGTCAAACAATGTAAAAAGTAATCCTTACATACTATTGTTCTAATGGTCATGACTTCATTCTTGCTTGTTAATATTAATAAATTGAATTTTCCATTATATCAAACTTTAAAATGAATATCAAAAGTTTATAAAAACAACAAGTGGTAATAAACATTAGATTCTTTGTAACAGCAAGTAACGGTCAAGCCAACTAGAGATTGTGACTGTTCTTATCGTTATTTCAGAACCTTGTCGCAAACCCATGGTCTAGATAGTTAGCATAGTGTTTTGGGTCTCAATGTAGAACCCAGATCTATTTTATCATGTCTCATTCACACACTTATTTATCTTGATCCCTTTTTCATTTCTTTTTCTTCTTTTTTTCTAACAGATATGCTCCTTCTTCGCATCCTATTACTTATGTCAACATCATCATCTTTGCCCATATTGGATATTACCAGTTTCATTTTAATAAGAAATAATGGTTTGAATTATCTTCTTTGGAAGAGGTAATTTGATTCCATTATGATCATGTTGCTCTAATAAGTTGTCTTGCTAGCAAAATTTAATCACTAATAGAAACCCTTCCCAATTGATATTCTGAACCCATAATTTTTACATGGAGAAAACAAGAGAGCTTCAACATAACTAAAAGAATTCTTTCTTTGGTTTTGAACTTACCTACACCCAAAGCTATTGGGGTTTCACTTCATAAAAGACCCAAAATAAGAATAGCTTGCAAAATGTGATTGGGACAACCAAAACATTTGTTTCCATTGGCTACACTATTTCTAATTTTGATCTCATAACCTATTTTTTAATTGGTCCTGAACCTAAATACAGTGCCTTCATTACAGCCATGGATAGACAAGTTGAGAAACCCCTTCTAAATTAGTTGCATGCTTGCCTTTTAAGCCTTGAACATTGACTCACTCAATCCTCTACTATTTTCTCACCTAGTGTTACTCAAGACATGACTGGATAGGTTTGCTTATGTTGTTACTTTGCAGCAACAACCATAAATAGAGACAAGGTGATGCAGCCCGACACATGGTAGACAGTAATTCATGGAGGATATTTTTTTCTAGAGAAAATCAGCTACACATAGGGTTCTACATAGTTTCTTTTATTTAGGATTGTATAGTGATGTGTTTTGGTTTTATTATGAGAGGTTTTCTTTTGTTAAGTGTTTTGATTTTGTTAAGAAATAATTTAGAATATTAGGATTGCTATTTAGGTTTAAAGGAGAAATTGATTGAACTTCATTATTTAGAAGGTTTTATGCAGTGAGATTTCAAGATGGCATAACTTTCCAAATAAATATCTGATTGACAAGATTTTTAGTCTATTAGAAATACAATTTCATGGGCTACAATTGTTATTTGATGAAATAATTTCAAATTTAACCAATTTCAAGGAGAAAATTTGGCCCAAAAATGGAGCATGTAATTAGAAATATTTTTAAACAATTTTTTGATGAATTTTTTTAGCATTTGTTTTATGTTTCAAAATTTTCTTATTTTGGATATTTGATCTATAAAATAAGCAATTAAAATAGAGAATTATTATTGAATTAGTTTTGAATGAAGTTCTAAGTTTTTGAGAATTTTTCTAACCCTAATTCTTGATATTTCCCTTATAAAAATTAATAAGTCCTACTGTTCATAGTATTTTCTCTTGTGAAAATCAATAGCTTCATTGAAAGTTTTGTTTAACCATCTAGCCAGATTCATCCCAAAACACTTGTTGCATTAGTTAGTAATAGGGCCAGCGTCTATTCCTATGTCACGTCGTTAAGGAGACAAGCAAGTGCTTGAAATTCTGCTAGATGAAGTGCATGAGTGTGATGATGTACCATGATTAGCTCAATAGTTTGATGAGCGGTTCGAGATGTGGAGCTAATAGATGATTGTCATACAAACTATGATTCAATGCTAGAACCAACCACCAAATCCAAGTTTCATGGAGGATGAGGATGCCGACAATGATCATGGCAGCCTCTTGGCTAAGTATGGACCAATGAGGAGGAAGCCAACGGTTGAAAACCCCATAAATGATCATGATTTTAAGTAATGGGAGTTTAGGTGAAATGTTGAGATCTGTACACATTAAATTTCATTTCGTGGAAATATGAGCTTACAAACATTTAGCCTATTGAATAATTTATTATTTTATATGAGGCATCTACTTCCCCAATTCAGATTCCAAAATATATTAATTACATCTTCTATATTAGGGGAAGAAAAAAAACCTCTAATTAAGGCTCCATGGACATGCAGTAAAATAAGAGACAAATATAAAATATATGTATTTCATTGATATAATTTAGTTGCATATACAATGAATGAAGAAAAGAAAAAGAGAAGGAAGGATAGCCTCATCATATGCACTCATATAGAACAATCTTGTGTATACAAGGCACCTATATCACCTTGTTGTTGCCATCTTCTTCTCCTTTAAGGTCTATTACAAATATAGAGTTTCTCATACAAGACTTGGAGCCTCATAAATGAGAAAGAGCCTTGAAAGTTGGAGTTCTTAAAGATTTCTATCTTCAAATTTCTCAATCCTTATATGTTTGAAATTTTGTTTTTTATAGGAAAAGGATGGTAGCCAAGTCCTTTTAGGATTCTTCAGATGATCAACTTTTTTCCCTAGTTTTTAGGAGTCTATCCTTATTTACAACTATCTATGGTATATACATAGCCTAGATCTTGTTCCTATGAGTAGAATTTGTTGTCATGAGTAATTTGTTTTATTCATGACTCTTCATTTAGCTTCCATGAGTAAAACTTGTAGAATCCTGATGTTGGATTTTGATTTAGATAAGCTCCTAGTGATGGATTATATCCTAATTCCTTGACCCTAATCTATATTAACACTTTCTTGTTATTTTGAAGAGCTAGAGTCTTTAAGTAAAACTTTCTTTTGAGTCTTTCCTTAAGCACTGGATAAGTGTCATTAACTCACAAGATGAAAAATGACATGTGTCATCATGTTTACCATTCTGAACTATTTTAATCGCATAGGTTTATGTCTACTCACAAGAGATGTATTAATTGTGTTGTTGACAAGTGGTCCAAGGACTTCACTTTTACATTTCTTCCACATGTTAGATGTTGCATAGTGCTTTTGGAGACTTAAGAAATTTTCACTTCAAAGAGTAGCATGCCACGCGTCTCCTTCTAAAGGCTTTACTTACACAAATGCATTTTGTGCCATATGGGATGATTTTTGTGTCATGTGTAACTTGTTGTAAGTTCTACTCATAAGAGTGATTTTCTATTTTTGCAAGTTGAGTTATCACATGTTGCTGCTGATGTCAACTTCATTATGGCCATTCATATGTGCATAAAATGCATATAATATCACTATTTAATTAGGTTAGTGATTTGATACATCGTGGAGTATTCTTACTCATGCAAAAGTATATATATATATATATATATATATTGCGCCAACAAAATCCATTTGTGATTTATGCAATGAAAACTAATCCTATTCATGTGGATCACAATCAACTTGTCTCAATCTAGAATTTAAACTGGTTCACCTTGAAACAACACATTAATGATTCTTGGCAAATATGAAGCATCACTTCCTGAAAAGACTCAAATATACCCTGCATCTGGAGCTAAAATGGCATGCCTCTTTGATTTGAGTGAGGGAAGATTAAATGTCAACCCTATTAATGAATTTTGAGGGTTATAAAAACCTTGTTCATTGTCTTCTATGAGTGTTATTTCTGTAAGTTTTAGTCTACGTCATCTGAAGGCTTTCCTCTATTCAATCTTCTTGAATCATACTTCTATCATGAAGAATCACAATTTTGCAATGTCGAGCCATACTTTTACCATTCCAAATCATTTTCCCCTACCATGTATAAATTAAAGCTCTATTCTATTTTGAGATCAACCAACTATCATCCTCAAGTGGTTTGTTTTCACTGTGGAGTGATTTAAATTCTTGCATAGGCAAAACTTCTTTCTTTTTTCTACAACTCGAAGCTTAACCAGTGATTTTGATCCAAGGAAAACTTTGGCTTTGAAAATCCACAGGTAATAGAGCTAATTTCAAAAAAAATTGGATGAAACTTAAGCCCTTTTCAAGACTTGGATGCTTTTGGGATTCTTGCTTCAGCCATCTTCTCAGGAAACTGTTGGAGCTTCAAGAACAGTCAAGTGACACAGGTTCTGCTATATTCATCTAGGACTTGTTTCGCCAATGACAAATTTCTACGTGTGCAAGTGATGTTCCTCCCAAGGACATTTGTACCTGTGTGAGCAAGATTTCTTATTGTAAGACAATTACTCTCATGAGTATAACTGGTAATGTAATCAAATGTTCACTCGAACGAGTAAATTTTGTGTATTGTGTTATCATTATCCTCACAAAAATGAGTTTATTTGTGTGAGTAATTTTGATTTTCTCTTAGGTGAGTAAAAATGTTGTATCCCTACGAATAGAATCCATGTATTGATTTTGATATTTAGTTATGTTCCTTCTATGGTTATGGGACAACTTTCAAGACCACTTATTCCTTTGATGGGCCATCCCTAATTAACCATTGGGTCCTTCAAAGGTTCATTGTAGATCTTGTTAATCCCACCAGGGATATCTCTTCTATTGACTTTGGATCTTTAGCTTGTATTTCTAGGAATATATCTGGAAAATCCATAAGGTTTAAAGCCCATTATTTGTTCATTACGGTTAGCCATTGGGAATGGCATGTTCTTAAGTGCAATTGGTTTTATATTGGTTCTTAATTATATTAAAATAATGGATGCCCTTAGCCCAAAACACCCTATGATCATCATAAGCAAGGTAGAGATCACCATGTTTTAGCATGGTGTATTATAAGCAAGGTAAAGATCACCATGTTTAACATGGTGTATCATAAGCAAGGTAGAGAACACGTTTTTTAGTGTGATATAACTTTTCTTACAAACTTAGAGACCAGCTTTGTTACACAGTCTTGTGAAGAAGTAGATTGCATGTGCCAAGAAAGGACTAATTCCTTTCAAGAGTATATAAATGCTTTCAATGTACTAAAATCATTTTGTAGACAAACTCAGTTGTACTCTTCTTATCAAGTATAATGTAAAGATTCCATTTTATGATTATGTCTCCTCATGTGGAATGTAATTGCATGTTATTTTGTTCTTTTATTTTTGTGAATTCAAATGAGACTTGAAATTCTTAAGGTTGGCCATTTGAGATTCTACTTTGGTTTGTTTAGTTTGGATGTGGTTGTGGCTATGTCTATCTTTAGTGCTACAGACTGCCTACATACCCATACAAAGATGGGATACATAGTTTTTCAAAGAAAAATGAGGTCCAAAGGGATAATTTGGTTTTATGTGTGGATATCATTATATCTGAAATAAACATGATCTAATTTCCTACGTACCCATGTAAAAATGGGATTAAGTTGACATGGTTCATAGCGAAGTATTTTTTTTTTTTAAGGTATCCATGTTCTGACCTTGTGCACTATGGGTTTTCACAATGATTAGGGTTCTCATAATTGTTACATATTGGCCACTATTTCTAGTTTTCAATCAAGCCTACGATCATTTAATATTTCCATGACCAAATTGTTTTACTCACGGTGCCCTTGCAGGTTTTCACCATTCCCTTTCTATCATGCTTGTATATATATACATTTTTATTTACATGTGGCTACATTTGAAGGATATAATTCTTAGTTTTCCTACATACCTTGAGCCAGATCAAACCAATGTAGTTCCAAGAAGTGTATGAGGCTTCAGGGGAATATAAGGATTTTATTTTGTTACGGCTACATTCAGGTGAACATGTCAAAATACCTATGTACCCATGTCCTAATGCGATCAAGCCAACGTAGTTCCTTCAAAGGGAGTCACTTTGTGGTTGTTGTGACTAAACCCAACTTGTTGTATTCAAACTGCCTACGTACGCATACAAGGATGGGATCAAGTCAACGTAGTTTCCTTGCTCATTTAGCCTTACATCTTGAGCTGGTATTGAGATCATGTCTCATCTAAGGATATAATCGCTTTAGAAATTTGATATCCATTATCAATAATATTCATTCACCTTCTTAGTCACTGAGGATATATAAAACCACTTGAATAAGCCTTATCCATGACATAAGGACCTTCCCTTTTTGGTTCAAACTTTCCTCTATTCTCTCAAGACATAGGTGCTCTAGCCATTTTTACAAAATCTCCATTGATGAATGACCTTAGGTTGACTTCTCATTAAGCATGTAATACCCCGCACCATGACACATGTATTACTATGCACGTGTCATACTTAAAATGCTAACACTTGTCACATAAGTTTTGTACACATATAGGATCACTTAAATGCACATATGCTGATCTAAATGTTAGAACAACTTTAAAAAGGTGCTAACAAAAATGTGGAAAGAATTTATGTGTCAAAGTTATACCTTTATATAGACATGAAATTCTAGAGTCCTACGCAACAAACGACAAGCAATTCATGTTGGCGGGTCAGGTTTGTGTCGTGTCAACAAAATACCCATGTTTTTTGACTGTGCTACAAAAAATTACAATAAGGTGGCAATTCATGTTGGCGGGCTAGGTTTATGTCGTGTCAAGGGTATACAACTATATGGCTCAACCCAAACCCGACTCATTAATTAATAGTGTTAAAGCGAGTTAACCCACTTTGACTGAATCACATTTACAGTCAACCTTAACCCACTTATTTCATGTTGGATTCGTGGGTTGTATGGTAATTCGTGTTGACAAGTTAGATTCATGTTGTGTCAACCAGAACCCAACTATAAAAAAATAGTAGAGAGTATATATAAGTTGAAAAAAGCTCCATTAAAAAGTGAAAGAACACTACATTTGAATTTAAGGAATTTTTTTTTTTGTTAAGTCTCATTTTATTTATTTATGTATTTTATGATATCGATTTCTTTTCAATTGTTATGATAATTGTGGAATTGGCATTTGAATTTAAGGAATCGAATTTTTATAGGAAGTCTCATTATTTATTAATTTTATGACATCGATTTAGTTTTCTCAATTATTTTTAAATTCATCTTTTTTTCTTTTTAAAATCTTACTCTTTATTTCAACAAATACAATTATACCAAAGCTAAGGGTTGGTGACATGGTTTTTTTCTTTTTTTGGATATTTATAAGATTATTGTGTGGTCTGGACAAGTGACAATCCACACCAAAAACGGTTTCCCTCTCCTATCCCTATTTTTTCTCAATTGCACCTCCCCTATTAGACCAAATCCTCTCTTGCCACTTATGACCTTAGCAGATCCTGTCTAACATGTGGCAGGACACTATTGGAAGGAAAAAGTGAATTACAATTTTTAAAAATGCAGTTCACTTTTTCCCACCAATCATCTCCTACCACCTATTAGATAGGACCTTAGCAGGTCGTAAGCCGGCAGGAGAAGATCCATTGCACTCCCTTATCCCTATTTTTTTTCCAAAAGGATCCTCTCATTCCACCTATGACTTGTTAAGGTCCTATCTAACACGTGGCAAGACACAATTGGCGGAAAAAAGTGAATTACAATTTTTGAAAGATGATTTTCACATTTTTCTGTCAATTGTGTTGTACCACCTATTAGATAGGACCTTAACAGGTCATAAGGCAGTAAGAGAGGATCCGTTTCGTATTTTTTCTCATCTACATTTCTTAAAATGAATTAAAAACCATCACATTCTCACTCATTCCTATTTCTTCTCACTCATCTCTTCACGGGTTTTGGGGTTTACACCGGTTTTAAATTTTTTTAAAATTTATTTTTCTCGAGTATAATTACCCCATGTTAAAAAAAAATGTTGGTGGTTGTGATAGACCCCATTCAAAATGTGGAAGGATTTCATGTAAAGGAAAGCACTTTGGATTTGGTAAGACAATTAAAGTTAACCTAAAGTAAGAATGACTCTAGGGGCCAACACATTAGTGTCAAAAAGTGAAAAGCATCCCCCAAATAGTGTATATCACTTTTTCAGTGCTGATGTGTCAGCCCCCAATGTCATTCTTACTTTAGGCTAACTTTAGGAGTCCTACCAAATCCCGGCCGAAAGGAAAGGTGCAAAACAAAATCAAGTTGCAATCACACACATGACTCAAATATATATGTGGTTTGGCAAGATTGCTTACATCTACAGATTTTCACAGATTCCACTATGTTCAAAAGAAATGATGAACAAATTGTTAGGTCATTCTAAGACAGATTTGTGAAGGAATTCTATGAGGGGAAATTGACCTAGACTTACTAATTGGGGCACACATCTTCAAGGTTCGTTTTCAAGTGGTTGACATCCCGACTTCATTCGCCTTGCTATTGGGGTGCCATTGGATCCACGAAGCCAATGTTGTACCATCTACCTTACACCAAAAAATTAAGCTCATAGTAGAAGATGAGTTGGTTATCATCTCTACAAGTAAGGAGATCAAAATTCGAGGGGAACAACGTATGCAAGAGGTACAACACGTGGAACCAAAGGTAAGATATTTTTCCTATCAATTTAAGGAGGTGAATACCTTAGAAAAGGTTTAAAAAAATCAGGAAAAAGAAAAGAAGGTTAGCTCCAAAATTTAGAATGATGTCTCACATGAGATTCGATCCTAGACAGGGATTGGGTAAAAGACAACAAGGACGAAAAACACCAGTGAAGGGAATCAGGTCTACCCCACAATTCAGAATAGGGTACATCGTGAGGCTTGAGGATGTTATGATGAAGAAGAATAAAGAAATGATGAAGACCTTTACGAAATTCATCAAGGAGGAAAAAAAACCATCCCCACCCAAATCAACCATTGTCTCCAAACCACCTTTACCAACTAGCCTCAACCCTCGTAACCCAGACTTAATACCATTGTTATCCTTTGGGGAGA
>JAOXJP010232121.1:0-24529 GCA_025762735.1 Platanus orientalis | reverse complement strand
CCCCCCCCCCCCCCCCCCCCCCCCCCCCCCCCCGCCCGCCCCCCGAAAAGAGAATAAGAATAAGAAAAGGAAAGAGGAAAGAGATAAGGGAGACTCTCCCAAATCTTAATACAAGATCATCACAAAGACATCTCCTCTTCACAACTACCCACAAAGATACATTCTTTCTCCATTCCCCCCTTTGCCAACCCATTTGCTACCGCATTAGCCTCTCTTGGAATCCAGTTGAACGGGATGTTCAAAGAGGAGACCAGAAATGCCACTTCCTTTAGGAGATGAGAGAATCGCCATGGGCCCGGACTTCCACTTATCATCCATTTAATGACTACCACCGAATCTCCTTCCACCACTAAGGTAGATGAAGATACCCCTTTGGAATGGATTAGCCTCAGACCAAATAGGAAAGGCTTTAATTCCGCGTAGAGAGCATCCCTATTTCCCAATGGGCCTGATTATGCCACTAAGCATGATCCTGATGCATCAAATATCGTACCACCCATGCCTAACAGGTCCGGGTTACCCAAAGAACTTCCATAAAAATTTAGCTTCAGAGCATTTCCCACAAGAGGGGACCATCTATGGAATGATATTTTCAAAGGGGACAGGAGAGATCTTCCTTTTCTGATAAGATTAGAACCTCCTATGACCTGTACGTCCATAAGAATACCAACTGATTACAATTGAAGAATCCCCCTCAATAGCTAGTGTCTGACACCTCAAATGGGAGATAAGTTCGAGCCCTATATAATCACACAAAGTTTCACACGAATTGAGTCATCAAACAAATTGGCTTTGAGAAAGCTAATAGAACTGTCCCTAAACAATCTCTAGAAACTTCCTCAATCCCCCAAAGGACTAGGGTTCTCTAGTGAGCAGCCATGAAACTTAAGTTTGAAGGTGACCTATGGAGGGCCAAAGTTTGACAATGTGAGGGAAGGAGGGACAAAAGATGCTGTGATAGAGCAGTCACAGGCTAAGGAATTCAATGATAAACTCTTGAGATTGGTGATGATGTCGAAAGAGATGATTGTTCTTTTCTTTCTAGATAATTCACAACCCAACGGCCAAAAGGACTTCCCACGACAATTATTTCCCATTATAAATTGGTCATAAAACTAACACCACAATAGATCCATGATACATTGGAGTGCTTAGCTCGAATTGAAGAGGTCCACGATTGGGTTATTTTAGAAACCCAAATATTCTCCCCATAACTTCCGTATAACATCCCTTCATATTCCTATTCAAGCAAAAGACTGAAGTACCCTTCCTAACTAGTAAGGATTCCATTATTCTTTAACAACTAAACTTTATTCCTAAAGAGGCTGTTGTGCAGCTCAATGTGGGCCCCTTTTATTGACCAAATCTAAATTCTACCTAATTGATAACTTCTAATTAAGATACTCCAAGCAAGCTGTTGACCAGCCATTTATTTTCCCTCAGAAAATCCCAAAAATATCTAGGCTTTAATACCTTATTACGAGTAAACCCAAAGCAGAAAAAATTTCCTAAACTACCCTTATTTTTCCATCTCTTTTCTTTGAGTTCCTCTTTGGCTGTGGCTTCTATAAGGGTTACTTTTTGTCAAGCCATGCTATGGTTGCTGGATTGGAAATTTGACATGAAATGTTAAAATCTTTGGACGGTGTTGGGTTAATCCAAGGGACATCAATAGCCTCTTGTATAGGTGGAGGTCCTTGGCTTTCTCGAAGAGAGGAAATAATATGGTTGCTAGTTCCAGTTGTGATGTTATGGGCCATTTGGCTTGATAGAAATAACTGGGTGTTCAATAACTACCCTGAACCCACTTGTCTTCACAAGACTCTTTTGTATTCCATACAAGAGGAGGCATTGGCGGCTGATTTTCTTTCTACTTCTCACTCTAGGATATCTATGAATTTTGTTTTCTCTAGAGACCTATTTAAATGGGAAGTAGGCCTAGTGTTTTTTTTTTCAAAAGATAAAATAGGTCTAGTGTTTTGCCTAATATCTTTGCTTAAGAATGTGTTCATACACAAATCTAATTTTGATGGGATGATTTGGACTCTTGAGTCGGCTGGGAAGTTTTCCCCAAGATCCTTCTTCTCATATCTCAATACTCCCCAACCTTATCTCTTTTTTTTTTTTCCTTACAAAAAGATTTGGAAACCTTTGGTGGTGCCTCCTCGTGTTAAAGCTTTCTTGTGAATGACAACACTTAACTGGATTAACACTATGGATATGCTCCAAAAAAGAAGACCATACACTGATTTATCTTTACACATTTGTGTCCTTTGTAGGATGTAAGGCGAATTTGAAACCACATCTTGTTACATTGTAATTACTCGAGATATTTGGAACTATCTTATCTCAAGGATGAAATTTGTATGGGTGATACCTACTCACCTTTTAGGTCTCATAAGAATGGAATGGAGGTTGCTTTGGGCTCACTTGGAAATTGTTTTTGGGGTGGCTTATTGCATGGATTTTTGTGAGGGGTTTGAAAGTAAAGAAATAGAAGAATATTTGAGGACAAGAGTTGAGATTTGATTGAGGTGGTGGAATTCGTACTATGTGAAGTGGCAAGTTGGATGATAGTCTCCAAAGAATTCATAGGACCATCCATCAATGACTTAATGAGAGATTGACCAACATGTGTAACTATTAGACCATCCACGTATGAGGAATCCAAGTTGACATGGAAGCCTCCACCGGGTGGAGTTAAAATTAAACTTTGATGGCTCTTCTCTTGGAAATCCTAATTGTATAGGGTTTGGATTTATTGTAAGAGATAGCACTAATCATATGGTCCTTTCTATTAGTGGTCCAATGGGAATTTCCAAGTCAACAAAAGCGGAGGCTTATGCCAGTATTGGTGGGGCTTCACAAATTGAGGGCTATGGGGCCAATTGGGAGCTTATTTTTGTTTTTGTTTTTTGAGAGATAAAAAGATTATATTAATAGAAAAAACAAAACAAAGCAACAACAATGCTACACGGTCACCAAGAAGGTGAGCCAAAAACAAAACCAAAATCAAAGGAAACCACCAATACAAAGACAAGAAAACCCCCACTAATTCAAACACCAAAAGCTGTCCCAAACTGAGTCCTCAAAATCTGGCAAGATAGAGATCCAATCCAAAAGGAGCCTATAGAGACAAAGGCACACCCTATCCGCACTTGCAAAGTAGCCATCAAAAGTCTGATTGTTCCTCTCCTTCCAAATGTCCCAACAAATAGCTCCCGACAAAAAACGCCAAATGCTGATCAAACTACCTTCCAATCCCCGGATCCACTAAGCCGAAATAAGATCAGAGAAATGACACGACAAAACCCAAGAGACATTGAAAGGGGAAAGGAAGAAGTCCCAAACCTTTCTAACTAGATAACAACAAATGAAGATAGGATCCACCGACTCCTCATCGCTCATGCAAAGAATATATTGATTAGCCAAATGTCACCCTTTGCTCGTTAAATGATTAAGAGTGAGGATCTTATCCAAAAAACATTCCAAACAAAAAAAGATACTTTGGATGGAATACTCAGAATCCAAATGCTTTTGGCAGGAAACGAAACCATAGGATGCAACTCTAAGTTCTTCTAAAAGGACTTGGTTAAGAAAGTGTCCTTTTTTTTTTTCCAATACCCACTTCCACCCATCACTCACCCTCCCTCAACCTACTGTCACTCAAAAGACCCATAAATCTAAAGAGCTCTCCCATCTCCCAATCATTCAAATTCCTACGCAGTCTAGGCATCTAACCACCCCCAGGATCATGATCAAAGTTCTCCGCAATGGACCCCTCCTTATTTGAAGCTAGATGATACATCATCCTAAAATCCTCCTTCAGAGGCCAGTCCCTAATCCAAACATCCTCCGAAAATCTTATCTTTGAACCAGACCCTATCTCAAATTGAATGTTTTTCCAAAAATCCTCCTTCCCTATGAGAATGACCCTCCATAGCCCACACCCATGACCCCCCTTAGGTACCCTAAGACTCCACTTAGAGTTACACCCATATTTCGCAACTATCACATGTCTCCATAAGCTATCCCTATTCACCTCAAATCTCTAGATTCATTTGCCTAAAAGCGCCCTATTCTGAGAACAAATTCTCCTAATGCCCAACCCCCCATTGACAAGAGGCATACACACCTTACTCCAATTCACCAATGATACCTATGGTGCTCACGAGAATCATTCTAGAGAAAATTATGGAATCTCTTCTCAATTCTCTCTGCAACGGAAGCCGACACCACAAATAAGGACAAAAAGAAATTCAGAATAACAGAGAGACAACTCTTGATCATGGTAAGCCTACCACCTTTGGATAAGTGAGAAGCTTTCCACGAGTCCTATCTTCTATCAGTCTTCTCCACCACCGGATTCCAAGCCCTTTTGGATTTAAAAGCTGCCCCAAGAGGTAACCCTAAGTAAGTCCAAGGAAGGGCTTCAAATTTGTACCCCAAGAGCCAAGCCAGATTGTTAAAATCCCTCACATCCCTAACTTGGAAAACTTCACTCTTAGCCAAGTTAACTTTTAGCCCTGAGACCACCTCAAAACATCTCAAAATGAACCACAAAAAATCAACTTAACTAATACTTGCCTCGTAAAATACCATAGTATCATCGGCAAATTGCAAATGAGATATAGATGTCTACCCTTTCCCCACCTTAAAACTGGAAATAAAACTCAGCTCAACTTTTTTTAATCATCTTACTAAGGATCTCGGAGACCAATAGAAACATGTAGGCTAATATAGGATCCCCTTCCCTTGATTTTCTAGAACTCCTAAAAAACCTAGTAGGCGAGCCATTGACTAGAATTGAGAAAGACACCGAACAGAAGCACGAGGACATCCAGCCTCTCCACTTTTTTCTAAAATTGAAATGATCTAAAATGTAATCCAAGAAGTCCCGATTGACATGATCATAGGCCTTTTCAATGTCAACTTACACAAAATCCCATTCCTACCTGAACTTAACCTATCATCGATACACTCATTTGCGACCATAACCCTATCCAAATTTGATGCCCCACAAAAAACGCTGATTGAGGTGGAGAAATGATGCCCCCAATCACCTTCTTTAGCCTAATTGACAAAGTCTTTGAAATAATTTTATACACACTGTTAAGAAGGCTAATCGGAGGAAAGTCTTCAAATCCATTGCATTACGCTTCTTAGGAATAAGCGCAATAAAAGTGTTGTTTAAATGACCATTAAACTCTTTTGACTCATAAAATTCCTCAAAAACCCTCGTGAGATCCCCTCTAATAATGGTTTAATACTTTTGGAAAAAGGAAGTAGAGAAACCACCCGGCCCAAAAGACTTATCATTTGTCATACCTTTAATCACTGCCAAAACTTTCTTCTCTGGAAAGGCTGCTCCAACCATCCAATATCCTCCTGACAAATAGGATCGAAATCCATACCATCAAGGCGGGGACGAAAACACTGATCTTCTTTATATGATTTGGCATAAAAATCCTCAATTTCCTTTCGAACTTCCTCCTTATTCTTAGTCCAAACCCCATCAATCTCAAGCCCCTTAATACAATTATTCACTTTAGGAGCCAAAGCCATCTTATGAAAGAATTTAGTATTTCGATCACCCTTCTTCAACCATCTCACACGAGACCTTTGCTTCCAAAAGATTTCTTCTGAACATACCAACCTTCAATATTCTTTCCTATGAGATTATCTAGACACACCTTCCTCCCTAGAGGGGCAACACCCTTCCCCAATCTCATCTAAACTCTTAATAATCTCCAACCATTCAGCTTTCAACACTTTAAAGTCTCTCCCACTCTCTTTACTCCAGACAATAAGCCTAAACTTAAGGGATTTAAGCTTAAGGACAAAGCACCTACTAGGGGATCCTAAAAAATACATCTTGTTCCATTCATGCTCAACAATCTCAAGAAATCCTTAGATTGAAACCAATGCTCTTCAAATTTGAAAGGGTTCAGACCCCAATTCTCCTCAAAAGACTCCAAAAGAATGGGCCTATGGTTCGAAGCAAGTTGAAGCAACGCAGATTGGATCCTACCTGGAAACAATTCATCCCATTCATTGCAAAAGAAATATATGTCTAGTCTGCTGAGGGAAGGCACCTCTTGAAAACTTGACCATGTGAAGCTCGCCCCTTTGATCGGTCCATCAATGAGCCTCCATCGATCGATGAAGCTAACAAATTTGTCCATCTTAACATCTAAACCATGATCCCCTTTTAGTTCATGAGAGAACTGAATGAGATTAAAATCCCTTCCCAACACCCAAGGCATATTCCACCGGGCTTTAATGTCATCCAATTCACCTAAAAAGTTATCAACCTCACCCAATCTATTTGGCCCGTAAATGTCCACAGAAATCCACTCCCCTTAATCAGACTTGCAAAGAATCGACATTGAAAAAGCCCCCACTTCAGACTCCAACACCTTGGGACCAGTATCCCCTGTGATGCTTGGTCGTGAGCCCAGACACAGAGGGGGGTGGGGCCCATACACATTTTGCAGGGCCCCACCCCTCTTTGTGTCTCAGCTCATGACTGGCTCACGACTAGGTGTCGCAAAGGATATGAGTCCAACACCTTGACCTTCTCCGAATTCCAAACCACAAGAATACCCCAAAAGCACCCCAAGAGGGCAATGACAACCAATTCGAGGTACGCGACCCCCACACCTCCTGCACCACAGAATCATTCCACTCACTCAATTTTGTCTCTTGAAACACAAAATGTCAGGCCTAGCCTTGCAAACACATTGAGAAAGGGCCACCCGCTTGTCCTTATTGCCCATACCTCCAACATTCCAAGAAAGAATTTTTAAATCCATTAAACCACAAAACATGAGTCCCTTTCCCCTTCCTACCACTCTCACCACCGATACACCCCATACGCTTATCATAATTGACACTACTCTCCAACATCTTAAGCTCATTTTTCAGTCTTTTACACTCTCGACTATGAACATCCACCAACTCAGATCCATTTCCAATCCTGCCTTCTATTCTCATAAACAACTTCCGAATTTCCTCTTCAAACCCCTCAAAGGACAGACCCAGAAAGGGGTCCCAATCCTCCAGTTTACTAAGCATCTAATCCGAGGGTGATTCATCAGTGTTTGTTAGTTGGATTGGGACAAAGTTTGGGGTCTTGGCACTTCAGCATTTCCCTTCATGAAATTAGAGAATTGGTGCATGAATTTGAAATTTCCATCCTTCATGTACCAAGACAAGCAGGTGGAAGCTCCCAATAAAATAGTCAAATGGGGTGTTGGGCTGTGTTCAAAGGGAGTTTAATTCTTGATATGTGCCGGTAGTGTTTATTTCATGCTCCATATATTGTATTTCATGTATTATTAATTATTAACATTCCTATTAATAAAAAGTGTAGTTACTCATTAAAAAGAAAGAGAAAAGAAAAGAGTTTTTCTTTTCTTGGCTTCTCGTTGTGAGGACTGTTCAAACTCAAAGAGGGATACTCTTGTAAATGAATTTATTTATAAAAGAAAGTTCATTAAAGATGGGGATAAGGTATCCCCAAACCAAAAAATAGCAAGCCTTAACAACAAAAACTACAGGAGCTCACAACTTTTAACGATGCTAACTCACGCCAATTTTAAATCCACAAAAGACCAATTAACAATTACAAATAGATGCCCACCAAAGACACTTATCCCGAGTACTTTTATTCACTTTATATGGGGGTTTTGAATAATTTTCAAAAATCTATTGTTTCACTCCAACCATAAGGACCACCTCCGAATCCACAGCCTCCAAATCCTCTTAAGTCTTACCTTTACACCTCCTCCCAAAAAAATGCCATTGCTCAAAAAAGTCTGCAATATGGTTTGTGGATAGGATTATTGGGTTATAAGTTGCACCTGGAGGCTTGGGTTGGTTACCGTTTCTTTGTTCTTTTATCTTGTTTTTTGTGGTTTTCTTTTCTTCTTTAGTTCTTGTACAATTGTACCTTTCTTATATCTGTTTTAATGACTTTTGCCCTTTTTTGAATATAATCTTTAACTTAAAAAAAAAAGAATCAATCATCCCAATTTCAAAATCTCTATGCTTTTATGAAAACCGAATTTCCATGCCAACCCTGATGGGGATAAGGAAATACATTCCGAGATGACCCTTTTTTTGTAAACAAAGAGTAAGTAAAGGCAAGGGAAACAAGAGCATAGTGGGGAGAGAAGGGGAAGAATGTGACTGATACCTTCCCATGGACAAGAGAGGGTCATCCTGTTAGCACCACTGGGTTCTCAGGAATTAGGGTGTAGGCTTACTTGGATTTGATGACTAAATGGCAAAATTTTGAGGTTTTTCTAGTGAATCTCCAAAGCCACTTTGCAAGCAACATCACGTTTCTATTTTTATTATTTTATTTTATTTTTTAAGAGGTAAGAAGAACTTTATGAGAAATTGGGCAAATACAATTGAGTTGCATGATCCTTGAGTGGCTTCTTTGTGATCGCAGCAGCAGGTTCTTAGGTACTTGGGGAGAAAGAAAAGAGGAAATGAAGAGGAGATTTCTAGAGGTCGAGACGAAGAGATTTGAGGTGGTTTTAGATGATGACTGTCTCTCTATCATTAAACAGGGGAGGGTAGACTGAGACGTATCTCTTTTCCAAATTCGGTGGTGGGGAAGGTGGCTTCCTTCTATAAGAATGCCTGCGATGGAAACTTTCAGGAGGAGATGAAGGAAACCATCCAGTTTAAAGGGGGATCTTTCTTCATGTCGAGGAGGACAAATGCGTGGGGAGCTTTTATTCGTTTGTGTGAATGGCGTTTGAAGGAGCGAGATAGATTTATCATCGTTCCTGCGGGGGACAATTGTGTAGGATGGGAGGGGTTGTAGATCCTTGTGGGTATGGAAGCTGTGCCTCAGCCCCTTTTTGTGCCGGATATCAATATTGATGTTCGGGATGGCTTTCAACCCCATTGGGTCCAACCACCTGATAACTGCAACATGCTTAAGGGGAAGTGGAATAATGTGCTCGTATGTGACGTGTGGGGGGTCAAGGTGCCTTGGAAGATTATCGGCTCGGTTGTGGCACGCCATTTTCGTGCAGAAGACAAGGTTGAGTTCGTGATGCTGCCGGTGGGTTTACCGACTAATTGTGCGCATTTTTGCCACCAAATCGAATGAGGAAATTGAGGCCATTGTTAACAGGGGGCACATCAGCATGGGGAATGGGGTCCTCGTCTTTAGTTGCTGGTCAATTGTAGCTACCAGGATCCCACCTGAGGCTGTGGTAGGACCACGTTGGATTAAGGTGTGGGGAGTTCCTCTCTCTGAGTGGTATCTGGATAATTTCAAGGGGATTGGAGGGCTTTGCAGAGGAATGCTGGAGTTGGACCCCAGATCTGCTAACCGTGAGGTTATGTCTGCGAATCGGATGAAAGTTGGGGTTATACGCTTGGCAGAGATCCCTCGAGCTATTGATTGGATGATTAACGGTGAAAGGTTTGTCTTCTTGATTGAGGTTGAAGCGGCGTTGCACAAAGTGCCAGAAGATGGACAGTTGGGCAAAACCTTACTCAGCGCGGGTGGGAGTGACTATCATTGCGGGCTTATGAGTTCAGGTCATTCGGGCAATGTGGATCCGTTAAAGGGGACGACTCAGGTGCCGTTAGATTTGGCTAAAAAGGTTATGGCCGTCAGATCGATGTCTAACGAGGGGGCTTGGATATCCAAACCCTAGAATCCAAATTCCCAGTTAAATTTCGTTAACTTGAGCGAGGGTACTATGGGCAATCACTATTTGAGACCAGTGTGTAGCGAGCCTTGTTGGAAACCGTTGGATTGTCGATTGGCTCTGCAGTCGATGGCAGCCACGTCATTGAACCTTAATGGCCAAGGGGAGATGCGGAAATCCAACTGGAACTCTCACACGCATGGCATTCAAAGGGGGATATGTATTGGGCCTGGGCCATACTGGTTAAATGAGGACTGGGTTTGGAGGTCCAAGGAAAAGGCTTTTCCTCAAAGGGTCCCTATGGGACACATTCACATATCGCCGGTAAACTGCAAGCTTGAGGATGATCCCAGAGGCTATAGGGATGAAATCAATGGAGTCTTCAAGAACTCGTGGATTCCAGTGGCGAAAGGGAAGGTTCAACGGGAGCAAAAGGAGTTGGGGGAGGCAATTCCTTTCTTATTGCCAGCGTTCTTTTCCGCTAGGTTTGACGAGGAGTCTCACACAGGGAGTTTGAAGGGGACTATGGTCTCCCCTAGTTCTAATGTCGTTCGCTTTGCTTCCACGATGCAAGGAGGACTGGGTTTTGAGACGCCTACATGTAGCCCATCTGTGTTATCCCATTTGAAATCTTCCATGGAAAGGGGAGGTCGGTATGAGGGTGTTGAGCTTAGGGCGACCGAGGTTGTGTCTACAAATAGGATGGAGATTGGTGCTTCTGGGTCGATTAGTAAGGAGGGGGATGAATCGGGATCTGAGGTGTTCATTTATGAGAACGAATCCTCTGTCGGAACAGTCTCAGGTCATGCTTTCTTTACTATGAATCAGCAGGGACGATCAGTGGACTATTCGGACTCTAAGGAGCATCAACCTGTGATTTGTGATATGCCAGCGGATGCTTTGGACCAGGGTTTGTTCCCAACCCCTTGCTATAGCATGCTAACACCTACTTCAGGTGGGGTGGTGAATCCGGATGCTAAATTTGTTTGTGGCTACTCAATTCCTACTTCTACTTTCTCTGACAATCAAGTTTTGGTCGATAAAGGTATGTATGCAACTGGTCATTTGTATTTTTCTGATTCCCTCTCGGTCAATTCTTTCTCTACTAATTCTGTGGACCAACTTGTTGTTCCCAATTCCTTGTCTCCTGGTTCTTTTGATGGTTTGTCGTGTTTATTGAATGTGGAATGTCAAAAGACTCTATTCTCTAGGAATACTGAAGTTTGCAGGGCGATTAGTGAGTTGGATATGTCTAGTAGTAGAAATCCCATTGGTAAGAAAGGGGTGGATGTATTTGTGGAAAACATGGGGCTAAAAGTTGTGTACAGGAATGGGGAGGCTGTGTTGCTCTCTAATTATTTGAATGACTAGGAGGAGTTTGTGACGATGGATTCCAACAAAGGTGCTATGAGAGTGAAGAGAGAACTTAGGAACTTGGAGTGGGATATGAATGATGGTAAGGAGGTTAGCGAACTGGATAGAAATGCAAGATCAGCTAGGGGAAAGAATGTGGTTATCCCATGAAGATTATGACTTGGAATGTTCGGGGGCTGGGTGGTGTTACGAAGTGGAGGGCGGTCAAGGAGTGTTGTAGGAAGTTCAAATCGGATATCGTGGTTTTGTAGGAGACAAAAAAGATGCAGATTTGTCCTTGGTTTATGCGCAACACTGTTGAAAGGGATCTTTCGGAATGGTGTCTTATCCCCTCTTGTGGTGTGGCCGGGGGGATGATTCTCGCTTGGGACCCCTCAATGGTTATCAGAGAAGTTGAGCTGTTGGGTTCTTTCTCCATCTTTGTGAGTCTTAAGGATGTGACCAATGGGTGTCAATGGATGTTTACTGGGGTCTATGGTCCCTTTTCTCCTTTCATTAGACATTTATTTTGGGAAGAACTCTTTGATGTGAGGGGTTATTGGCAGGGCCCATCTGTGATTGGAGGTGATTTCAATGTTATCAGGTTCCCTTATGAAAAGAACAGGCTTTCTCGTATTACTAAAAGTATGAAGGACTTTGGGGCGTTTGTGAATGAGTGTTCCCTTCGGGATAGCCCTATCCTCAATGCAAAGTTCACATGGTCTAACGGCCGTGACCCCCCAACTTTGTGCAAACTAGATAGATTCCTTGTGTTGAATGTGTGGGAGGAGTTGTACCCTCACTTTTTCCAAGAAGGCATCCCAAAGATTGTGTCTGATCATTGGCCGGTTTTGTTGAACACATCCAAGATGACCTGGGGCCCTTCCCCTTTCCGGTTTGAGAACATGTGGATTATTCATCCGTCATTTCTTGATAATGTTAGGAAGTGGTGGGAGGAATGCGTAGTAGAATGTTGGGAGGGTTTTCGGTTTGTGAAAAAGCTTAATTTTGTAAAAAAAAATTTGTTGATGTGGAACCAAGAATCCTTTGGGCGCTTGTCTGTGAAGAAGAATGACTTATGGAATGACATTAAGGTGATTGATTATTCATTGGATGAGATTGGGTTGATTCCGGTGGAGATGCTTAACAAGAAAAAGGAGCTCCTAGCAAGTTTGGATGAGATCCTTAAATATGAGGAAATTCATTGGAGTCAAAAGGCCAAGTGCAAATGGTTGAAGGAAGGGGATGGGAATACTAGATTCTTTCACAAGGTGGCTAATGGCAAAAACCGAAAGAACTCTATTGCTAGTCTTGTGATTGAGGGGAAGACTGTGGATGATATAGATAGGATTAAAGGGGAAGCTGTCAAATTTTATTCGTCTCTCTACTCTAAGGAGGGTGGTGATCGTCCTTTCATTGATAATTTGTTCTCTAATTCGTTGAGGGAGGAAGAGGCTAGGACTTTGGAAATGCCTTTCTCGGAAGAGGAAGTTAAAGAGGCAGTTTTTAGCATGGCAAAAGACAAGTCCCCTGGTCCGGGTGGTTTTTCCATGTGTTTTTACCAGGTATGTTGGGATATCCTTAAGAAAGACTTAATGAAAGTTTTTGAGGACTTCTTTGCCAGCGGTATCATTAACGTGGGGACGAATGCTACTTTTTTAGTGCTTATCCCTAAAAAGGAAGGAGCGACGGAGTTGGCGGATTTTAGACCCATTAGCCTGGTCACTAGTCTTTACAAGATTATTGCCAAAGTATTATCAGTGAGATTACGGGCAATGTGGGGTTGGTGGTTGATTTGACTCAAGGGGCTTTTGTAAAGGGGAGACAAATTATGGATGGGATTCTGATTGCTTCATAATGTGTGGATGGCTTGAAAAAAGCGAAGAAGTCGCTTGAAAAAAGTGAAGAAGTCTGGTTTGGTGTGTAAGATTGACATGGAAAAGGCATATGATAGGGTCACTTGGGTCTTCTTGAGGTGGGTCATGTTGAAGAAAGGTTTCCGTGAGAGATGGATTGGGTGGATCATGGGATGCTTAGATAATCCACATTTCTCTATTATGCTTAATGGATCTCCCAAATATCTTTTCCCTTCCTCACGGGGCATTAGGCAAGGTGATCCATTATCCCCGTTCTTGTTCATTTTGGTGGTTGATGCTTTTAGCGTTCTAGTGACAAAGGCAGTGTCAAGATCCCTTATTAAAGGGTTCTGTATTGGAAAAGAGGGGATTCGGGTGTCTCACTTGCAATTTGTGGATGACATGATTTGTTTTATCAAAAATTCTGTAGAGCAGGTGACTCATTTGAAGTACATCCTTAAGATTTTTGAGAAGATCTCAGGCCAAAAGGTTAACTTCTTAAAATCAAGTTTGACAGGGATTGGTATACCGGATTGTGAGGTTAATCGGTTTGCTCAAATTATGGGATGCAAAGTGGAGCCTTGGCTGTTGAAATACCATGGTTTGCCTTTGAGGGGGAGCTAAAAAGCTGGAGTCTTTTGGGACCTAGTAGTGGAAAAGGTGTCGAGGAAGTTGTCTCATTGGAAAAAGTCTTATTTTTCCTTGGGAGGAAAAATTACTTTAATCAAAGCAGTCCTGTCCAATATTTCGGTGTACTACATGTCTCTTTTCAAAATGCCGGGGAAGGTAGTAAAGGTGTTGGAGAAAAGTCAACGGGATTTTCTTTGGGAAGGGGGAGAGGAGAAAAAACATCATTTGGTTAATTGGGAGATGGTTTGTTGGCCTAAATGTGTGGGCGGTTTGGGAATTGGTCAGTTAAAAGATAGGAATGTTGCACTTCTATCTAAGTGGATTTGGAGGTTTTCATCAGAGAAAAAGAGTCTTTGGCATTCATCATTGCGAGTAAGTGTGGTTTCCACTCAAATGGATGGGACGTGAATCCCTCTCCCAATTCCTCTTTTTCCTTGTTGTGGAGGAACATTGTTGCTCTTTTTCCTTTGGTTGCCCCTCATTTTCGTTTTGTGGTTAGAGATGGTAGGAACATCTGGTTTTGGAAAGACCCTTGGTGGAATGGCATATGTCTCTCTTCTTCCTTTCCTAAGCTTTTCAATTTAGCTTGTAACAAGGAAGCTAAAGTTTGTGAGGTTATATCTTACTCCCCCTCTAGAATCTCTTGGACTTTGCCGCTTTCTAGAAACCTTTTTGACTGGGAAGTGGAAGGAGTGGGTACCCTTATGACTAACCTCAATGATGTGTTCCTTTCCTCTAATTTCGAGGACCAAAGAGCCTGGGCCTTGTCTCCATCTGGTAAATTCTCGACTAAATCTGTGTTCCTCTCTCTCTCTCTCTCTCTCTCTCTCTCTCTCTCTCTCTCTCTCTCTCTCTCTCTCTCCCCGGTATGTCGTCTCCGCCTTTCCCAGCTTCCTCTATCTAGAAGCCGTCGGTTCCCCCTCGGGTTAAAATCTTTTTCTTGGATGGTGACTCTCAATTGGGTTAACACTATGGATAACTTGCAGCGCTAAAGCCCTTTCCTATCTATTTCCCCGCATTGGTGTGTCTTGTGTAGAAAGGAGGGGGAATCTTTGAACCATCTATTTCTTGAATGCCCTTTCTCAAGGGATTTTTGGTGTTATTTCCTTGATAAACTCGACCTTTCTTGGGTGATGCCAAGAGACATGGTCAACCTTTTTGCTAGATGGAAGGTAAGTGGTGTAGGGGAAAGAGGAAGGTGCTTCTGGGGTTGTATATGCCATGGGATTGCTTGGAACTTATGGAAGGAAAGGAGCCAAAGAATTTTTTATGATTCTCACAAACCTCTCATGGAAGTCATTGATTCTATTATCCGTGAAGTGGGCAGTTGGCTTTTTGTGACTAAAACTTTCCAAGGGCTTTCTTTGGCAGACTTTGTGAGAGATTGGAAGACAAGCATTTCAGTGAATGCGCCACAACAGAGTATTTCTTTTGGTTGGTGGTCCCCTCCCCCTCCCGGTGTGCTTAAGCTTAATTTTGATGGGTCCTCTTTGGGCAATCCAGGTCCTAGTGGCTTTGGATGTGTCATTCGGGACTCTATGGGTGAGATTGTTAGGGTTGTTGCGGGCTCCATTGGTACTGCAGACTCTACCAAAGTGGAGCTTATGGGTCTTCTTATGGGGTTGAGGGAGGTTCGTAACCTTCAATTGCATGTGCCTTTGATCGAGGGTGATTCGTCGGTGGTGGTGGGATGGTGTTCAGGCCGATCCTGGGGCTCGTGGAAATATGCCCAACAAATTCATGAAATTAGAGAGTTGGTGGTTTTGATGCACTTGGTTTTGGTGCATATTCCTAGGACTAAAAATGGGCTCGCAATTGGAAAAATGGGGGGCTGGGCAGCCTCAAATTGTTAAATCTAATGTAATTCCGGTCTTTCCGGATTAGGCCCTTGGCCTCTCTTTGTTCTATCTTTTTCTTCTTCAATAAAATCATTATTTATAAAAAAATTAAAAAAAAAACTTTATTCAAGAAGAAAAACAAAACAAGAGCAACAACAAGAATTCACTGGGGAGGTGAAAAGAAACAAAACCACAACAAAGAAACAGGAAAGAAAAAGATACAAAGACAACAACCAAAACCAACAAGAAACCGAACCGAAAAATTGCATCAGATAATCATGTCCCAAAAGTCAGTCCATTTGGAATGGTCAAAACCTGGTTAAATGGAAACTCAATATCCCAGTAGATTATGGATCTTGAGTGATGTAGGACCAAAGCAGCAAGAACATCAGTTCAAACTTTGTTTAACTTGGAGAGGGGTTCAAGGAATCCACCTTGAAATAAATTCTTGGAATCCACCAAAGAATAAAATAATATTTCATCAAATAAAATTTATGTCTTCTGTTACACCACTCAATCTCCTCCATAGTTATAAATAAACTAGAAACCCTAAAAGACTCCTAATAAAAATAGAACTCTATCCATAAATATCAATCCCGCCATTTATAGATAAATGATAACCTCCTACTATTTTGATCATAACTTTCTTCAATCAACTCAGAATCACAAGATCTTGGACTCTTTGGAAAGCACTCAATAAGCTTTCAAATGAAGCCAAAATCATGCAAAAGGGATAAGATTTGACCTACCAAAACAAGGCCCAAAGAACAGTTACGGGATTTGACCTTTCACTTTTTAAAAAACTAAATAAAACCTAATAAACTAAAAATCATAAATTAACAAAATAAACCCAAAATCAATAATTTTAGCTATAAAAAAAAATCTAAACCTAAAATAATCAAAATAAACCTAAATCTTGAACAGTTACAAACAGTGTCAATGCTCTCGAAGATGTGATGGTTTCTCTCCTTCCAAACCACCCAACAGATAGCCCTCAGGAGGAAGTGCCAAGCAACCTCAGTAACCCCTGCCCCACTCATAGGCCACTAACCCGCAAGGTCTCTGAAAGAGCTAGGGAAAACGTAGAAAAAGTTGAGGCAAGATATTCATAAAAAAAGAAAAGAAAAAAATTGAGGCAAGATCACCTTTGCTCTAGTCTCACTATAGAACAAGTGATTGTTCTGTGTCTCTGGACTCCCCCAAGAAATTCTTTTGAACACTTCTAGTGAAATTTGTAATTCTTACTATGGCCTTAAAGAGACATAAAGTAAACAAGCAGTTTATGCATCATCCAAGAGAGATTTTTTTTCCAAGCTGCCATTTTCTTTGAAGAGCCCAAAATTCAGCAGATCCAGGGTTGGCACCTAAAGGTAATTCTAAGTATTTTAAAGGCCACCCCTCTGCTTCACAGCTATTGACTTTACAAAGTGCAAAGCTTCTCCTTCTATATTAATTACCACCAATTTACTCTTTTCTAGGTTGACTTAAAGCTTAGTGATCCTTTGAAAGCAGTTAAGAGTACCTCTCAAAGTTGTTTTCTTTAACCTTTTGCAACTCACTCTACTAATTCTTTCAAAGCGTAAAACACTTTGATTAAAGTCTAATCCACCACCATTGTCTTCATCACTCATCAGTGGTTAAGCACTTGAGCCATTATAGTATTAGATTACCTGCTAGGCAAGATGCGTCTGTTTTTTGCTATGTATGATGCACATAATTTTTTATTTTTTTTGGTGTGGGTGTGTGTGAGAAATTATTGACTTGTGTCTATCATGTGTGTGTATGAGAGAGAGAGAGAGAGAGAGAGAGAGAGAGAGAGAGTAAATATTGACTTGTGTCTATCATGTGTGTGTGTGTGTGAGAGAGAGAGAGAGTAATTATTGACTCGTGCCTATCATGTGGAATGTGTAAATGCATTTGATCCACAAACTTTTCCTTTATATAAAGTTCCATTTATTCTATTTGCATTTTATTTTATGTTTTAGATACACATTGGTGGTTTCAGCAGTTGGTTGATAAAAAGTTTTCTATTCGATACTACATTGTTTATATGCCTAATTTTGTTATATTGTGGCCTGGTGTCTTATGCAGGAATCTTTTATTTGTATATGAAAACTATAGAAAGGGCTCATAAGCCAAATGAATTATGGGAAAGAGTTAAATTGCCCAGAAATTACGAGAAGGCACTTGAAATAATTGACAAACATTTGGTATCTCACTTTACCTAGAACCTCGATTGGGGTTTCCTTTACTTTGTGCTGAATACTATTGCTTAATGGGCATTTATTTTGGATTTGCCAGATGTATTGGCCTAAGTTTCTTGTACACAAAACGAAGCAGCGCCTTACCAAAATGACTCAAATGCGGATACGAATGAGGAAGCTTGCGCTGAAAACAAGGTTTGCACTTTCTCACTTGTTCTATTATTTTTAATTTTTTTTTTAATTTAAATTTCCAACATTTCCATGTAGAAAATAGAAACACACTACGAGTTCAGTGAACCAATTTCATGTGTTAATTTTTCTTTCTGCCAAATCTAGCCTAGTCTTAACAGATACCAGTCATTAATGCTTTTTTTTATTGGAACACACACACACACACATATTCATACTAACCATAATGAATGCTCTGGTATGATATCTGTACTGCACAGCTGGTTATTCCCTTTCTCGCAGTGAGTTTTGTAGTGGATGTGAAATTATAACTGAAACTTGTGTTAATGTGTTAAAATGGTTCTTCTTGTATGCCCATAAACCAAAAAACTGCAAAACACTGGCTTAATTTCGTAGCAGAAATATGGTTAATATGTCTTTCTCTTAGAATGGTGGTGCTGTTATGAAATTTCATTTGTATAAGATGCTTTAGACCATAAATGGCATTTTCTGCTCTGAAATCATTTTAAAAAATATTTGAAAACTATTGGTAAAGACTTTATGCAGGTACTTGCAGAAGAAGCACTAACAGCACATTTATTTATTTATTTTCAGAGGTAAAGGGATAACACTTTATTAACAAGAAACAGAAAAAAGCGAGAAAAAACTAGAGAGGAATATTACCTAGGAGGTGAGAGGCCACAACAAGAAAATACAAAATAAACACAAACCCTGCAAGCAACCCCCACATTACAACTCCTCACACCAGCACATTTATAGCATTAATTCTTTTGGAAAACAGACTTTGGGCTCATAAGATATATAAGATCATTGATTTGCCTCAAGTGTGTTCCTACATGAGAAAAATTCTATGCGGTGCACTGACTTCAAAAGAATGCTTGGACTTAAAATATCTGGGCAAAATACCAGGGGTGGTATGCAAAATAGACATGTAGAAAGCCTATGAGCATGTTAGTTGGGAATTTTCGAAATGCATATTAGGTAAGAATGGCATTTGGAGTCAAATGGAGGAAGTGGATGGAAGTGTATGTATCACTGCCTGTTTTCTTTATTTTTTTAATGGACCACTGGCTGGATTTTTCAGAAGCTCAAGAGGCCTTCAAAGATATATGCCTTGTAAATCAAGCCGGAGGGTAGTTTATGAATTGGAAAGATTGGGGAGCGGAATGTTACTTTATTGGGGAAATGGAGTTTTTCTACCAAAAGGGGTAGCCGATGGCAATCTGTTATCTTCGATACGTATGATTCGGATGCAAATGGTTGGGATTGTAATCTTTTTATTAATTCCTGATCTTTATTACTTTGGAAACACATTGTTCCAATTCATTTTTTGTTTTCTCCTTGCAATCGGTTTGTGATTGAAAATGATTGGCATATCAGATTTTAGAAAGACCTTTGATGGGGTGATAGTACCTTATTGGAATCCTTGCCAAGACTGTTTCACATTTTCTCTCAAAGGAGTCTTGTGTTTCTGACATCCTTGCTAATTCTCTGTTTGGTTCATATTGGAATTTGTCCTTCAGTAGAGATTTATTTGATTGGGAAGTGGATCAAGTTGCCAGTCTTATCTTTCTTCTTAAAGATATTTACATCTCCATCTAAGATCTGGTCTGGCAAATCTGGTCTCTTGAACCCTTAGGGATGTTCTCTTCAAAATCCTTTTTTATTAAACTTACTTGATCCCCTTCTTCTTTTGGTTTATTCCCATATAAAAGGATTTGAAACTCCTTGATACCCCCTCGTGTCAATGCTTGTCTTTGCACAACATCTTTTAATCAGATTAGCACTATGGACATTATGCGGAAACATATTTGTACAAGGCACTTTCTCCACATATGTGTGTTTGCATGAAAGACGGTGAATCAGGCAATCACATCATGTTTCATTCCAAGTTTGCAAGTTTTATTTGGAGCTTCTTGTTTTTTTTTTTTTTTTTTTTTTATAAAATATTATTGATTTGAGTGATGCCAAAAAAATTGGTTAGCCTTATTAGTCAATGGAATGGTGGATTCTTGGGCTTACGTGGAAAGTTTTTTTTTTTTTTTTGGAATGGAGTTCTTTAGGAAGTTTGTTAGAGGATTTGGAAAAAACAAGGACAAAAACAACAACAACAACCTTTTCCCAACTATTTGGGGTCAGCTACACGAATCCTGTTCCACAATTCCGCTCTGATTAGGGTCATTCATGTTTAAATGGTTTGAGTGGATTTTTATAGCTGGTTCTCAATCAGACGCCAACCCTCCTCCTTTATCCGGGCTTGGGACCGACAATGTCTGAAGATACAAATCATTTAAAAGCAGGGGAGGCTACCTCTACCTTATTCGAGGTAGCTAGTTGGATGATGGTGTCTAACGATTCCATAAAAAATTGATGGTTTCTAAGGATTTTCATGTCATTTCCTTAAATGATGTAGGGCAGTGTGGGACTAGCCATCGTATTTGTTTTCTAGAAGGCCTTAGCGATAGGATCCTCCTCCTAGTGTTATGAAATTAATATTCGATGGTTCTTCTACTAGATTTAGGTGATGCAACACAGTAGAGGGGATACCCAAATTTGATATAAGATATCATCAAGTATCTCAAAGAATCATCAAATTAATAGTAGAAGCAAGAACACACTTTGATCTACTAAGAATTAATCTTTAAATCATATAAGAAGCCAAGAATTTTAAAATTTGAATAATATAATGAAGAAAAGGAAGCTAGAAGAGTTTCAGATAGAAAAGGGGAAGAAAATAGTAAGAAAGAACCCAGAAGGGAAATTGTGGAATTTTTTTATCTTTATCAAGGTCTTATGGTTAAAATTTCACAAGATTTGGATCAAGTTTGCTATGAAACTTTAAATTTTCCAGACCTTGGGAAATTCTTTAATGGAGGTTTACCAAAACAGTAGGGAATCTTTGTCTTTAAATTAGTAGGGAAGAAGGGGATTTAAGTGGAGTTTAGGGGTTTGAAAGAAAATAAGATGGAAAGTAACGAAAAGAGGAAGAAAGAAGAGAAAAGTGTATCTTGTGGAGAAAACCCTATCCCACACCTAGGAAAACCCTAATTAGGTTCAAGCTTTGGCACAAAACTTGAGGAAGAGAAGCAGTGGATGATGTTTCATTGAACTTTGTTGTGTTTGCTTTGGTAGCTCCAAACTCTTAATTCTATAATACTTCTCATTTACCTAAAAAAAAAACTACTCGCTTACTTGCTACCTTACACTTTTTTAAACACACAACTACTAAAAACTTGACTTTTTAAAAACAAAAAGGGTCAAAATCAATATTTGTTCGACTAGCTCTTTGTTAGGGTAGATTTGATGAAAGGGAGTGGGATTCTATTTGGTGTGAGGAGTTGTGTGTGTTTTTCTTGGGTGGTTTGTTGTTTTTTCCTTTTGGTCTGCTTACTCTTTATTTTTTCACTGTCTTGGTGACACAGTTTTTCGTTCTTCTTGAATAAAATTCCACCTTTACCTCTAAAAAAAAAAAGAAGCCCTTCTAGAAGATTTCGACCAGCATTCTAAGAGGGTCCCTCATTGACTTGTTGATTCTCTAAAATTACTAAAATACCATTGGCAATAATGTCTTATTACAAAAAGATCCAAAAACAAAAACCATAATGACCCTCATGTCCTAGACTCTAATAACTCATAAACTATTAAGTGAAACACTCAAATAAAGATTCTAAAAAAACTCCATCATGTATCCCAAGGGATCGGTTTATGAGCGCTTCCCTTAACAAATGCTCATCACTGCTCTTTGTCAGGGTTGAACACATCAGCGTTGAAAAGTGATTCACATTTTTGGGGGGCATATATTCACTTTTCGGCGCTGATGTGCCCGCCGCCTGACAAAGAGCAGTGGTTAGCATTCGTTAAAGTGAGCATTTTTTATCCATTCACGTGTCCCAAAGGTGTCCCTCCATGTGTCTTCTCGTGTGGACCCCACCAAGGCCATGTGTGAGTCTCACCTTGCCTCCAATGTCCACATTATCAGGTGTCTTAAGAGACTGTAACAGTTAGCTGGGCCAACTTGGATGTGACCCCTTAGGCTTATGTGATTCTACAAAGGTGGAGCTGCTTTCCCTTCTGGCTTAAGGGAATTAAAATATCTAGGTGCATGTGGTTGTATTATCTAGGGTGATTTGATGGTGGTGGTGCCTTGGGGGTTTGGTTCAATTTTGGGGTCTTGGACCTCTCAGTATCTTACGTATTTTTAAATGAGATTCGGGATTTAGTGAAGGTGCTGTTTATTTCTCTTTCTCATGTTCCAAGGGAAAGGAATGATGTAAATAATTTGTTGGTCCTCCTGTAATTGTTAAAGGAAACTCCATACTAGAGTGAGTTGTATTCTAGGAATTTCCTATGTTGTATTTTTTTTTAATCTTTTTGCCTTTTTTTTTTTTCAATAAATTTGATCATTATATAAAATAAAAAACAAAGATTCTTTGGTGGGTGTTGGCTAATGTTAAAGATTCTTGTTTGATTGATAATCAACTTTCAAAGAGATTATACTTTAAAAGATGATTTAATGAAAGTGTTTACTGGATTTTTTGAAAGGGGCATTATTAACAAGGGCGTTAACGTTGCTTTTATTGTTCTCATTCCCAAGAAGGAGGCTAGGGAGTTCTTAGATTTCAAGCCTATTAGTCTTGTGGGTGGTCTCTATAAAATCATTGCCAAAATATTATCTTTAAGGTTGAGAGGTCTTATGGATGGGGTAGTCTCTAATACGAAAGGAGCTTTCGTTAAGGGGAGACTAATCATGGATGGCATTCTCATTGCTAATGAATGTGTTGATGGGAGAAGAAAATCCAAGAAGCCGAGGTTGGTATTCAAAATCAATATGGAAAAAGCTTTTTACTGTGGATTGGGGGTTCCTCAGTTAGGTTCTTACAAAGAAAGGTTTTGGTGAAAAATGTATTTGTTGGATAATGGGGTGTTTACCACCCTCACTTCTCAATAATGCTTAATGGATCTTCAAAGCGGTTTTTTGTCTCCTTTTTTGTTCACTCTTGAAGCAGCCACTTTTAGCGCCTTAGTGTCTAAAGCTAAAGAACACCTACTCATTAAAGGATTCTCCAATGGCAGGGATTGATTATCTATTTCTCACATGCAATTCACGGATTATACCATTTTGTTTTATTAAATCTAAGGGTGAGCATGTGTTGAATAAAACTTATTTTGAGGATTTTCAGGACTATTTCAAACCTTAAAGTTAATCTTTCCAAATCAGTATAGCGGCCGTTGGGGTAGATGAATTGGAGCTTACCAATTATGCTTAGGGATGGCAATGAGCCGAGCCTAAGCCTCCAGTTGAGCTTGTTCAGCCAAACTAGCCTGAGCCGAGCTGCATTAAGCTCAGCTTGTTAAGGTGTCTTTTATATATATATATATATATATATATAGATATAGATATAGATATAGATATTAAGACATAGATACATTATATATAATTATAGTACATTATATATAATTATAGTATATTATATATCATACTTAAGGTACTTAAGAAAATTATAATAAATAAATAAATGATAGGAACCAAGCATTTATAATAAGAAGCAAATGTCGCTGTCAAGGTATTGACATCTAGCTTTATAAAATAAAAAAAGTATTAACGTCTATCACATTTATTACAACATTTAAAATAGTTTTTTTGGTAACATTAAGATACCTGGGTGACCAAAATGACTGTGATCGTACCATGCCAAAAAAGCATGATTGTGTTGTCAAATGAGTTTTTGAATATTTTTTAGTATTCCTTGTGTTTTAAATTTGGCCTCTTTTTTTATGACACTATTTGACGTGAGTACTTTATATGACACTTTGATGCAGACAACAAGAAGAGGCTCTTGTGTGTGCCCCAGCAAGAGGGCCAGATTTCAAAACATGTGTATTATGGGGGTTATTTTGTGTCTTGTAACTAAGGGGTGAGTTAATTTTATAATAAGGTCAATAGTACCAAGGGTAGATTAGGAATTTTATTTGCAAGAGTATGGTTGTAATAAGGTTTTTAAGCCAAGGTGTTAGTTTAGGATTTTAGGCTAATCCTGAAACTGATTTTTAGTCCAAGTTTTCTAAGGTCAAAACTTTCTTTTTTGGCTTGATTTTGGTGTCATTAGAGTGGTTATTCAATTACCTTTCTAACGAGACCAAGATTCCACAAATCCAAGGTGATTTGGAAAAGTTATGACCACATTATTAAAGGGGTATTAGGGAGTGACAAGAATAGTGTTTTTAGAAGGTTGTGGTTTAGAAAGTCTTAAGTTATAGTAGCCTAAAGTTTAGGAAAGTGTGTTATTTATAAATATTTTTTAAATTAAGAAGTCTTTATTAGAAGTTTCTTAATTGTTTTTAGTAGTTTAGTTTTAGGAAATATTTGAGTTTCAAATTTAAGAATTTAGAAGTTGCTAAATTAGGAAAATATCTATTTTTTATATTGTAAGCCTATTTAAAGGCACCCTTAGACATGAATTAACACAATGAAGAATGAATTAAATTTTGACACTTGTGTGTTGTGGGCTTGACCCCTTGTTATTCTCTCTCTAAAGATTGAGTTGTGATACTCCCCTTCTCTTTCTCTCTCTCTTTCTTCTAAAGCCCAACAACATCTTCTACTTCCATCTTTCTTCTTCCACTCTAGACACTTGTCTCCGAATTCTTTTAGAGTTTTGATCTCCTAAGGATCCTGTTAAACCCCTAAACTTTCCCCTTGATTCCTTTCTTCTTTGCTAGATTATTGGAAAAGATTCCACATTGGTTTTATGAAATCTCCATTAAAGAATCTTCCA
>JAOXJP010232120.1:0-10523 GCA_025762735.1 Platanus orientalis | reverse complement strand
TTACCCCCATTTCTGGAGAGGCTGTTTCCGTGACTTGAACCCGCGCCACCAGGGACGCTAACGGTAAGCCTTACCGTCGGGCCAAGCCGCTTTGGATTTTCTATCCAAAATTATAAAAATACCCTTTTAAATCTTTTTATTTCTTTTCAATTTCTTTTCATTCTAGTCTTTATTCTACCATTCTATTTCTTGATTTCCCCGATTTTGTGGTTACTTGATTGCTTTAAAATTCAATTCTTGAAATATCTTGCTTCCGCACTTTGAATTTAATAATTATTTGAGCTTCTTAGGATATCATACATCAATTTTTGGTATCATCTCCATTGTACTACATCAATGGGTTATCATTGTAATAAGACCTTTTGTGCCAAGGGTTTAACTGGGTTTTTTATTCTCAAGAGGGTGGATGTAATAAGGCTAAAGAGCTAAGGTTGTTAGGGATATTATAGATCTAGACGACAGCTACATATTTTTGTCATTTTTGTGGGCTGCCAAAGTCATCAAAAGGGGGCCCACAATATGTTGGTCGACAGCCTCTACTTATATGAGTTTTTATTAGTTTTGTTTTTTAGAAAATTTTAGTTTTAGAGAGTCCTAAAAATGAAAAAGTCTTAAGTCTTGGGAGTAATTAGAAGTTTCTATTTTGGACATATTGCTAAATTTTAAATCTTGTAAGCCTTTTTAAAGAGGCACCCACGACTTGAATAAAATCAGTTGAAGATGAATTAATTTTGAAAATGGGTTTGTTTACCTTGGGTTATCCCCCTTTCTCTTTGGTGCAGCCGTGGCTCCTGGTGTTGTATCCCTAGCTTCTCTTTTGTTTTTGTTTTTTGGATAAAAAACAAATTTTATTAAAGGGAAGAAGAAAAAAGAATAAACTACAACAACAGGGGGAAAGCCCAACTACAAATCCTCATTTACTTCTAATCTATTCTTCTCCCAGCTTCTGCCTCCATCTTATTGTTCTCTCCTATATTCTTATCAACTCCATCATCCCCTCTTATCTTACGGTTATACCTGCAAACTTGAAGAATCTAAGTTGAAAACGGGTTGTTCGAAGACTGGTTCTTGAAGAAACTTATGGGACCCAATGGGCCCCTTCAACGGGGAGCTTTTAAGCTGTTGTTTTATCAATTTATTTACTATACTATCTTCTTTATACAGTTATCCAAACTCCCGTTAATTCTATCTTCTAAATTTTGCTCAGAATCCTTAGCTTTGGAAACCTAACATAAACATATCTGAAAATTCTGGGTTTACTTTTCTTGAAAATCACCCACACTAGGAGATTCAATTTCTACATTTTCTTTTTAGGGTTTTTATCCCAATCATATACCCTTTCTAACCCCCCAATGTCCTCTTGAATCTCTGTTGTTTTCATCTAATTTCTAAGCAAAAAATTCATTCTCTGTTATGTATATAAACACCTGTAAATTTTCATAAAATTCTTCCATGTTTGTAGGGGTATTTGGTAATTTTGTGGTTCTGCCCAGAAATTCCTGAAACCCTAAAACAGCCTTCTTTCTCCTTTTCAACTTCTAATTCTTCTACCTTGATTCCCTAATTCTGTCCTAACTTCCTTCTAGTGTGTGATTACTTGGGTGTGTATACATAGATTCTTTTTTATTGAAAGATAAAGTAATTCATTAAAGAAAAAGCAACACTAGGCACAACATTACAACATGAGAGATGCTCAACCAAAAAAGCATATAAAAGAAAAAATACACTAAAGCATAAAAGACGTGTTGGGCCTAGAAAATGTAAGCATCCCAATTGAATATCCAGGATTTGTAGGGAGGGCACTCACTACTAGAATTAGTGGAGAACCAATAATAAATTCTTGAGATAATAGCATCAGCCTGCTTGCGACAAGGCCTCAATTTGCCTTCAAATAGTCTCCTATTGCGCTCCTCCGAAATCGCCCAATGATCATATTCCACACACCCCTCCCCAACTTACTACGGCCTCTAAGAGCCAGATTCAGCCAACAAGAGAATAGACTCCTGCTGCACCCAATGCACTCCGAATCAAACTAAAATGTGACTCCATAAGGATGCCTCCCTCGAACAATGAATGAAGAGATGCTCTGATGATTCCCCTTCTGAATTGCACATGTAACACCAATTTGGAATTACCATACCTCTCTCAATTTTTTTATTTTTTATTTATTTTGATGAAATTTTTTTTAATTAAAAAGAGGGAGAACTTCCAAAAGAACAAAGAAGGAAGAAAAAGAAGAATTGAACCCCACCTTGATGACTACAACGGGCTACACACCCTATGCATCCCAATCTCTACCCAAGTCCCTAGCATTCAAAAACCCACAATCCTTACAATTTTCAGCCCAAAACAAAATCTTCTTTTTTGCTTGCTTGTACACTTGGAAGGACGGTTCAGCTTGATCCTCAAACACTTTGTTGTTCCTTTCTAGCTAGATGGACCAATAAATTGCAGATGGGACTAGCCCCCCAAATTCTCTTACCTCTAGAAGAACAAGTATTCCCCTTCCACAACTCCCACATGAAAAAAAAGATCTTGGACGGAATTCGGGTGTTCCATATAAAATTTACTAGGAAAAAAGAGGGAGAGAGAGAGAGAAGTACACAAGGCCTCATAAATACATTTGACAGAACAACCTTTCTCTTCATCCAAAAGCCAAAGCATCTCATCCTGCATCTCCATATCTCCCAAGCAGTAATTCTCCACGATTTCCAACAGCCTCCCCATCTCTTCTACCTCACAGTCATTAAAATTCCTTCTAAGATAGATATTCCATAAGCAAAACACTCTTGTTATAGTCATCTGGTCTTTCACTAATCCCCATTTAAATTCAACAAGGCTATAACATGATGGGAATAAGCTGTAGAGAGGCTCCCTTGTACACCGTGGATCATGCTAGAAGTGCACCTTTTCACCATTGTTAATCTTAAATCTGGTGAATCTGGAAAACAACCCCACCCCTTCACTAATGCTCTTTCATACCCCACACCCATAAGGCCCCACTAGGACCCTACTAACCCAACCATTCCGCTCCTCTCCATACTTGGAAGCAACGACTCTTCTCCAAAGAGCATCCCAGTCAACTCCATCTCCATAGCCATTTATTGAGATGGGCCCTATTAGTCTCGTGGATGGACCGAACTCCCAAAGCCCCTTAATTCAAACGCCTAAAAACTTCTTTCCAACTCACCCAATGAATCTTCCTTTGCTCTTGATTTGATTTACAAAGGAAATCCCTCTGAATCCTTTCAATTTGATTATTTTAAAATCTGTCCTAGCTTCCATAACCTTAGGTTTCTTGTATATCTCTTTTGTTCATTGGGCTAGGGATCCCTCATCCACTTTCTTATTTTTCCAACAACAACAGTCTTATCCCAACTATTTGGGCAACTACATGAATCCTATTCCATTTAGGGTCATATTTGCCATTAAATCACAAGTTACCATATCTCTCGTAACTACTTCAACCCAAGTCAAATTTGCCATTCCTTTTGTCCTTCTAGTGCTTTCAACTTGTATTGTCTCACTCATTCTTACTAGCACAATCATTGGTCTTTGTTGCACATGAAAAGAACCATCACCTAAGCTCCCGTAAATGGATTCATTCCTAATTCTATCCTTTCTAGTCGTGCCACTCTTCCATCTCAACATCCTCATTGCAACTGCACTCATTCTATGTACGTGTTGTTTATTGGCCGCCCAACATTTAGCTTCGTAAAGCATGGCTGGTCTTATTGCTATCTTATAAAATTTTCCTATCAATTTTAGCGGATATTTGTTTATCAGACAACACTCCCACAACACCTCTCCACTTCAACCATCCCGTTCTAATTCTATGAGCAACATCATCTACAACATCTCCCTCCTTGTGCATGATTGAGCCAAGATAACGAAAATGGTCACTCCAGTGTATTTATTGGTTATCAATCTTAACTACTCCCTCATTTCTACTCCTAGTTGTGTTAAACTTGCATTCCATATATTCTGTTTTAGTCTGGCTTATTTTAAAACCATTTGATTCTAAAACATCCCTCCATATTTCTAACTTAGCATTTACTCCTCTCTAGTCTCATCAATCAACCCAACATCATCAACAAATAGCATAAACCATGGCATTTCCTCCTGCATACACCTAGTCAACTCATCCATAACTAAGGTAAAAAGATACAGAGTCAACCCTGACCCCTGATGCAAGCCTACTGTGATCGCAAACTCACTTGTCACTCCCCCGATTGTTATAACACTAGTTATCTCTCCATCATACATAACCTTAACTAGATCAATATATCTAGTTGAGACCCCTTTCTTTTCCAAAACCCACCAAATGATCTCACTTGGTACTTTATCATATGCCTTTTATAAGTCAATAAAGGACCATGTGAAGATCTTTCTTCTCTCCATACTTTTCCATCATTTTCCGAAGTAGGAAAATAACTTCGGTCATTGATCTCCCAGTCATAAATCCAAACTGGTTTTCAAACATTCATGTTTCATGTCTTTAGTCGTCAATCTCCCGAGCATAAATCCAAACTGCTTTTCAAACACTCTAGTTTCATGTCTTAGCCAATGCTCAATCACTCTCTCCCATAGTTTCATTATATGGCTCATAAGCAGGATCCCACGATAATTGATGCAATCCTTCTTTCCTTATCAAAAGAAAAATCATGGTAGTTCCTATGTTTATCCCATATTCCTCTCCAGTTAGAAATATATGCTTCGGTCCTTTTGAGTCTGAGTATGTAATCATGCTTGTTTAACATTCCTAAAGTTTCATTAAAATTTTTCACCATTTTCCAATATTTACCTAATTTCAATAGATTTTCTATTATTTTAAAACATCCCAATGAAAGTATCCCCAAATTTCCATAGCTCACAAGTGAAAAGGATCCAGTGAAAATTTTTTGAACCTTGAATTCCCAAGTTCTCAATATCTGGAATTGGCTACATGAATCCTTTCTTCCATTCCAGTCCATTTACGGCCAAGTCTTCTTTTAAAGCATAAGCAACCCCTTCACTTTTCTTTGGATATTTCCACCTTCTAAATGGTGAAAATATTATTGAAAAAGCAGCAAACACAAAGCAACAATAAGAAACTGAAAGAAGCCATTCACCAGCAGTGAAGAACAAGAAGAAAATTAAAAATTAAAAATTAATAAATAAAAAGAAGCAAGCAAGGCAAACAAAGAAAAAGCCACCCAAAACACCCAACACGAAGCTAGCTATGCAATCATACACTAGCAAGACCTCCACACCTCATTGAAACCAGGCGAGACCAAAATCCACTCATGAAGAAGCCTATATGCAGCAACAGTAAGTTGGTTGAAAGATGAGAGCTTAGCTTCAACAATTCACTTATTCTGCTCTTTCCAGATACTGAGATACACCAACAAATGGCTCCAGATGAATAAGCTCAAATGAGTTTGTGAACGCCTACTAAATCCCTTATCCACCATCCAGAAATAAGATCATGCGCAGAGCAAGGGAAAGATCACGATATGTTGAGGTGAGTGAGAAAGAAACTCCAAACTATTCAACCCATCAAACAGTCAATAAAAAGATGGTTAACAGGTTCTTCCTCAACCATACAAATTACACACCTATTAGCCAAATTCTACCCTCAACTTTTCAAATGATCAAAGGTAAGAATCTTATCCGGCACTGGTGCTATTATTGGTATTCATTATGCTGTATTAAAGTAATTAACTGAATACTTGAGTTTTTATAGACTACAGAAGTGTAGTCTGTACCTTGAGTTTTTTAGAGATTTCTATACTAGATATTTGAAGACACCTTTGTCTGGGTCAAGTGTCTAAGTAGCCACCAGGATAACAAGATCAATTTTTAATTTTTAAACTCCCACAATATCATAAAGAAAAACAAAATTGGGGGAGAAAACCATAAAGGCTACAATAAAGGTTTATTATTGAAACTGTTGACTAATATATCAGTAACTAGTCATATTTAAAAGTGATACTGTATTTCATAGAAGACAAAACATAGTGTCAGGGAAGTGAGGGAGGAACCTGAACAGTTGCAGCTGTCACTGTGTCAAGAATGGTGTTGGAAGTATAGCTGTTTGATTGCAGCCTTATGCGTCTGGGTTCAAAGTCAACAGAGCTTTTAGCCCAAAAAGTAAAGATCGAAGAGTTGGTTACCTAAATGAAAAGAAATAACTATCATAAACATAAAATAAAATCATATGTAAGAAGATTCAAAAATACCAAATAGAAGGTTCAAGTTGAACTTAATCAACTTACTTCCCATCTTGTCACTGTCTCAAGAGGGTATATTCTCAATGTACGACTAGTATTGGGATCAAGCATACGAATGCCATCCAAACCAATCTGGAAAGAAAATAATAAATCAAAGCACATGTTAAAGTTAAGATCCAATAAATACCAAAACGAGAGAGAGAGAGAGAGAGAGAGAGAGAGGAAAACACTAGCATAATCTGTGGAAATGATATTCTAAGAAAGCATTTATGACTAACTATGACCTTTTAATTTCCTGGATTGAACAAAAAGTCTGCATTAATTCCAGCTTCCATTGCAGCACATAACTTGAGACAGCATATCACTACCCATAAAAAAAAATTATCTTTTGCATGCAATCGCATAATAAATCGTTACTGAACAAAGAAAACCTTTTTATGCCTGTTAACTCCAGTCTCTCTATGTCCCTCTCCCCCCCGCCCCCCCTCTCTCTCCTTATTTTTGGGTATATTCTCTCTGTCCCTCAATCATAGTGGTTTAGGTAAACATTCCAAGCTCTGGGGGTGTATTTTCACAAGGATACAAATTTGATGCTTTTAGTGTCCACAGGAAGAAGGCAAAGCAATTACTATAATGAAGATGAATCTCTGAGAACAATTTCTGACATTTTATGTTTAGTTAAGTAAAGGTTTCTAGCTATGTAAATAGAGCTGGAGTCACAAGCCTTCCAACCTTTGTTGCCAGCATCAAATTTGTTCACTGACAATAGTATCAAGCATAACTTCAGCTTGGTAGCATTTATAAATAATCTTGATTAAAGAAAAGAATCCCAATACAAATTATAGCTCAGTGCTCTGAAAGGTCATGCTATGACATAAATAAGATAAATTACTGATTAATATCTGATAATTGAAGCACTCTAATAAAACTTCAGCATAAAACATATAATCAATTTTAATTTTCCCCGCACAATTATGACATTTCACACATGACCGCAAATTAAACTTTGAACAACAATTTCCATGCAAGAATTTCCTTGTGAACCCGGCAAAGAGCATCCATGGTGCATTCATAAATAATCTCGATTAAGGAAAAGAATCCCAATACACATTATAGCTCAGTGATCTAACAGGTCATGATATGACATAAATAGGCTAAGTTACTATGACATTTTGAACGCAAATTAAACTTTAAACAACAATTGCCATGAGAAAATTTCCTTGCAAACCTGGCAAAGAACATCCATGGTGCCCTGACTTCCACCTTCTGGCAAAAGCTTGACCCGGAATTTCTGCACCCCGTTCTTCACGTCCTGCTGCGTCTCTGCCTTTGGGACTGCTCTCACAATCTTACTAGAGACCACCTGATCCTTCCCGGACGAAAAGCTCACCGACCTCCCATAATCATCAAAAGCAGACAATGTAGACGACTTAGAGACAGTGCCCCGAGCACCGTAGGGATCCACTTTCCCCCCATCATAAGGATAAACACCTTCTCCAAGGCTATAACGGGACCCACTCTCAGGTCTCTTCTCGTAGAAATCCATTCCCAAATCAGACTGGCACCGGCTGTACACCGCTTGAACTCCTTCATCAAGATAACCTCCCCGTTGATCAAATTTTACGTGACTTTCATAAGCGTTTTCATACACGAGCGGCATAGAAGAACCAGGGTGGCTATACGAGTTCGAGAGCGGTGCAGAAAATGAGGAATTGGGGTTCGAATTAGGATTGGAGGTCGGAGGAACCGACGGGGGAGTAGTAGCATAATTCGGAGCTGTCTGATGCTGATCGTATGGTGGATAATACGGCGGTTGCTGTGTCGGACGTTGGTAAGGCGCCGGAGGTTCCGGTGCCGGTGGAAATGCAGGGAAAGGAGAAGGTTGAATGGAGGGATTAAAGGATTGAAGATTGGGATTTTGTGCGTAGGAAGGAGCGGTTGGAGGGAGGTTGGGGACAGGTTCAGGATTCTGTGGATAAGGAGGGTATGCAGAGGAGAAGATAGGGTAATCTGATGAAGAGTAATTGGAGGAGAAAGGAGGTGCAGAGGCATAGGTCGTAGGGAAGGGGTTGGGCTGCTGATCGCTAGGGTTAGGGTTTTGGAGGGGAGGATGATGGTATTGGTAGTAAGGAGAGTTGAAATCTCCCTGCTGCATCTCCTCAATTTAGGGTTTTCTCTCTCGTTCAGAACAGAGTTTGAGAAATTCTTTAAACGGTTTTGGAAGATCCGAGCTGAAGAAAACTTTTTCTGATCTTTTGCGAAGAGAGAGAGAGAGAGAGAGAGAGAGAGAGGGGGGGTGGACACGAATGGAATAAATCTCTACTTTTGTTATATCTGTAAATAAGCCTTCTGGGCTGAACCACGGGCTCGTTCTTGCCCGCCAAAAAACCCAGTCTGGTTGCCATGAAAATGTTTTCTCATGACAAAAGTTTCTCAAGAACTCACTTTTAAGCCATCTGATTGCCATGAAAAGTTGGTCTTCTCATGTATTTCTCATGCTTATCTTCTTTCCTTTTCTTGTGGGATTTTATTTTCTATTCTTTTCTTTTCTTTTCTATACAATTCAAGGCAACCAGACCGGGCCTAAAAGGATCATCCAAGCCTTCGGAGGCCTCCATTTTTTAAAGGAAGTCTTCATAATTGTATTTTAATGGGCTTTGTGAAATAAACGAAGCCCTTTACTCCTTTTCAGCATGAGTTAGCTGGGCCCATCCCCGGCCCATGTAGCATATCTAATTGCCTCAACATGGGCCTCATTCAACGGCAGCCCAAAGGGCTAAACCAACCTCCTCTTCCTCGCTCTTGTAGGTGCTGAGAGGTAGGGTTTCGGCTTTGCAGCAGAGGGACACAGAAATAAGTTGACAGAGTGGGATTCGGTAGTAAGCTTTCTTCCTATCTCTTTTATTTTGTCCGGAGATTAACATTTTCGAAAATATTCCTCCAATTTATAAACCAGTTGTATAAATCAGTTTTTCTTTGTACTCTACAAATATCAATGTTTTTTGTTTTTACTGATTTGTATATTTACTCATGCAATTATACACTTATGAACCGGCGTCCGCTAACCTCTGCCGAGGTCAAGGAGGCAGGCACATCAGTGCCAGAAGTGATTTACACATGCCCCCAAAAAGTGTAAATCACTTTCGGTGCTGATGTTTCCATCCCTTTGACCCTCGGCAGAGGTTAGCAGAGGATAGGGAAAGCGTATAAAATCTCATCTCCTTATGAACCTAACCAATAAGTCAAGAATGCCAAGACTAATAGGAGTGCATTAAGCCAGTCCCTTTAACCACTGAGATCGTAACACTCCACCATGCTATGCAGCTGACCTCTGTTGCGGTCCATTCATGTGGTAGCACTTGCTCTCGCCACTTTTAGCCTAGGTAGCTCTTTCCACATAGTGTTGACTAAGCAAAATGTGACGGTTTTTTACTCAGTTCATGTTGATTTTTCGGTAGGTCATGAAAACATGGTTTAACCAATAAGCAGGATGGGCATTAGGTTAAACCATTTGGTTAAACCATTTAACCATTGGGATTGTAACATATACTGTTCAAATGTATTGAATTTAGTGATCGGTCTTAATGTTTTCAGTCAAATTTTCTATTACTTCTACTTTTCTCCGAGGCCCTGTCTAGCTGCCATGAAAAGCTGGTTTTCTCATGATTCTTGGCAAAAATTCTTTTGAAGAAAATCTTATTTAAGCTATCTGATTGCCACAAAAAATCCTCGATCTCTAAATTTTTCTTGTATAATTAATTATTTTCTTGTTTGCTACCATATTGTTTTCACACAACTCTAACAGGAAAATCCTCCCTTTCTCATGAAAATTGTAACACATAAGTCTTTCTTTTTCTTTTTCTTGGCAACCATACAACCATGAGAAAAAGAATAAAACAATTACAGTTTCTTTTTCTTTTCTTTTACTTTCTTGTGTCATTTTCTTTTCTATTCTTTAATATCCTTTTCTATTCAATTCAAGGCAACCAGATAGGTCCGAGTGTTTTTAATTTAGTTTCTTGACTGCATCTGAAATCTAGGGTTCTCCAATCAATTCTATGGCTTTTTCATATTTTGGTTTCCACTTACTTATGGGGATTCTTTCAATTAATAAAGGATTTTAAGTGGTTATGATGTTTTTGATTATGCAACTTTTATTATTATTCAAACTGCTGTTGGAACATAATTGATTTTGGCATTCTTGGACCGAAGAGGCAATAATCTTCCGTTTATTGGGATATTAATATATAGTGGGAGATTTTGTCATGAACATAACCAATATGAATATGACAAATGCCCTAAGACTGATGG
>JAOXJP010232119.1:0-10523 GCA_025762735.1 Platanus orientalis | reverse complement strand
CATTATATAATCTAAAAATCACAAGAGGAAAACACATCACATCACCTATAATAAACAAGATTACTTACAATCTTCTAAAATCCAAAGCCTCCTAGCAAAAACCTCTTATTTCAATTTTTAAAATCACGTCCCTTCATAAAATTAGTGTATATATAACATCAAATAGAGTAAACTAAGAAGATCAAAAAAGAAAATCACTTAATTTAGCAAAAACTCCAAAGAATTGGTTGAACTTACCAAATTGGGAAAGAATTTATCATATTTTCTCCCAAAGCTCCCAAAACTCTCTCATACTTCCTTTGTTTGTTTTAAGAAGTGTTTAGGATCCAAGTGAGGTTATAATATAGTTATATTTTATCACAAACATGATCTCACTCATGTGGGGGTCATATTAGAAAAAGTCACATGTTTTCGCACAAGTTATTTTTTTTATAGATTTTTCGAGCATGATCGGTCACGAAAAAGTATGATCGGCAAGGAAATTTGTGATCGGTCACACTTTTGATCAGTTACACTTGTGATCAGTCAGAGGTTTTTTGTAATCAGTTAGGAGCAAGTCTAAGCAACACTTGAATGATGTGATATGTATTTGTGATCTGTGTGTGATCGGTCACAAGATTTATGATCAATTGCACTTGTGATCGGTCACACTTGAGTCTTTTTTTACTTTTTCTGGTCTTTTCTACATCTTGGGCCTCCAAGGTCCAACCCAAGTGGTCCAAGAGTTCTCCAACTCATTATAAACCATGTCTCGATCTCTCAAATATTTATGATGGTCTTCATGCTCAAATTTATCAAAGGTTTTAAATTAGACATGTAGTGTCGGGTTTGGATTCTCTAAACTTTCCTAATTTAGGTGTAGGGTGCTACAGTAGGTTTCTCTCTCTCACAAAGGTGTGAGCCCATGCAAAAGTGGATGGGGGCTCACACCCCCATGAGAGGGAGAACTCTGCTCCCAGTGCAAAGGATCAAGCCGCTTTAAAGGGATGATTGATTCTTCTATGGTTTCTCTTATATAACAGTGTGACCATTTACGAAATGGCAAAGGATCTACTACACCCAAAGTAATATGTTCCTCTAGGTCACCACACCACAAGCTGACACGTGATTGTTTTTATGAATTTTGTTTCTTTTAAATAGGGAGCAAATGTTCATTTAAACACTTTTTTATGATTTTAACCTACAAACCCCATTTAATGGGTACCTATTTTTTCACTTGAAAATTGTTTTTACCGTTAGTAACCCTATACACCTCACCTTTCATGTGTGGGGACACAGAGGAACATACTATTTTGGGTGTAGCAGATCTTTTCCCTTCTAAACTCCAAACTATTAGGTGACTCGTTATAAAGATTTTCCATGAAAGAACATATGATGGGGCTCAACAGGTCCATTGTGCAACCTTGGAACAATTTTTCCATTTTCACTCTACAACAAAAACAAAGCTTGTCCCAACTACTCATGGTTGGCTACACAAATCTATTTTCCTGCAACTCTACCCCATCTAGGGCTATACCTTCTGATAATTCAAAAGCACTCATCTTTCCTCATTACCTCAAACCACATCTTTCTTCTAAGCTTGATATGATGTAAAACTAATTAAGGAGATTGGGGTTGTGGGGTGGGGAAAGCTAGGAAGCATTTTCTCATGCTCTCTCTATTGTATATTTGTGCGTTTATTACAATACACTCTCATTACAAGGGATTCAAATATCCGATTATTATCCGGATTCAGCTCATATTCATGTCCGTTTACAACAAATATTGACCTATATGTATCTGATTCGTTTAAATATCCATTTGTTTAAAAAATATCCGATTATAAATGAACCAAATATATATATACCATGAGACTTCATATTTGTGTCCGTGAACCTATATTTATCCAACTCAATTAAATATCCGATTATAAATGAACCAAATACAGATATACCAGTATCCGGATCATATCTGGTCTATTTGCAACCCTAGCACTCATTACATCCAAAATGAAAAAGAAAACAATTTTGTCTTCGGATTGTTCACTAAACCTTACTTTATTGTGTAATGTAAATAAATCTAATTTATACACCACTTGGTGAGAATGGAAGGTTATGCATTTCTGCATATACTACATAGGTAAGGCCCCACATGTAAAGGGAAGGCGCAAAAAAAAAAAAAAAACAAGTTGCAAATTACACAAGATAGTGATTTATATGGTTCAATTATATTGCCTATGTGCTATGTTCATGGATTCACACCGATTCCATTATGTTCAAAAAGAAGAAAAAAAAAAATGAATGAATTTCTCTGCATAGGCTCTCTCAGTCTCTCAAAATACTTTCTTTTTTTCTTTTTTTTTTGTACGAAAAAACTCTCATTCAAAATAGGGTATTAACCCTTTAATTTCTATCAAAAGCTCAAGCTATAAATTATGACCGTGTTGATCTGTGATCTTTGTGAACCATGCTACACCTGATGCACTGAGTCGCACCTCATTGTGGAGGTATAAGTCGTCAGCTTTGTGTGTGAAAACCGAAATTATTTTGAAGGACTTGTTTTTTCTCTTTTTCATAATCTTTATTCTTCTAAAACTTATAACATCTGATGGGTGACCTACCCTTTTAAAATTATTAAAGAATAAACATATGTTGGTTTTGATTCCTCTGTTTCAGTTTAATTTAGCTTCCATGTTAAAATTGAACTCTGAACGACCCTTGCATTCTAGACTTGAACTTAGTTAAAAAGGTTACCTTTTTTCATAATAATTCATGATCTAGAATTAGAATCTTAGCACTTTTATGGAGCACGGCCTGAACCACACCATAATTCACTGAGATGAACTTCACTTCTAGTTATTGCATGGTGCTCCTATAATTTCTCTTTTTTTTTTTTTTGGCAACAATTTCATTCAACTTAATTCATCTTGGTTACAATAATCCATCTCAAGAATGGAAGAGATTCTTTGAGAAAGGGTTGTGTCATTCCATTTATGATAAAGATGTTCCTTAGATGCTATAGCAGCCATAGCATGGGCTGCTTTATTGCAATTGCGAGGGACAAAGGAGATGGTTACATGGGAATTGTGGAGTAAGATGCTTCAGCAGTAAAAAATGATGTTGTGAATTCTCTGGGGGGGTGGGCCTCTAAGTCATTTAGGATCTTCACTATAAACTGATTGTCTCCTTCAAATAGTACAGGTCTGATTGATAAGTCTTTCACTAACTGTAAACCCAAGAGGAAAGCCATAGCTTTAGCTTCTTCAGGGTCACAAGGGTGTAGTTCTTGAGTTTCTTCTTGAATAAAGACACCTTTGTGGTCTTGGATTAGAGCAGCCGCTGCACATTAATGTCCTGTTGAACCATCAACATTAATTTCGAAGGAATTTACAAGGGGAAGCTTCTATGTAGGAGTAGTGTTGTTGTCCAAAATACCTGGATGGCCATCTGAAGAGGAATTTAGACTAATCAATTTTGGGGTGTAGTCCTTGACCATCTTCATAGCATTAGCAATTATAGACTCTGTTGTTGTTGGTTTATGATTATAGATTAAGTTATTTCTTGCTTTTCCAATGCACCATAAAATGGTTGACCCTTACTGAAAAATTTTTAAGTACGGGGAGAGGAAGAGCCATTCTTTTACCTATTCATAGGGGGATTTTTGGCAATCATGTATCCTAAACCCAAGTGGAGATCCGAACCACATTACTTTAGCCAATTCACATTCAAAGAACAAGTGTGCAGTTGACTCTATCTCCTTACCGTATAGAGGGTCACAGTTGGAGATGTCTCAACAATGCCCTTCCACTTAAAACTCAATCTATTCATCTTCATTGCTTAGGTTTTTTCCTTATTTTATATTTGCCTATTATAAAAAAGGGCTAACTATTAGTGATATCACTAGGGACTGCTTCTCTACCATTTTCTATATGGCCTAGGCTTGTATTTTAGTTTTTTCTGCTATCTTTTCTTTTCTCTTCTCTTTTGGCCTTTAGCCATTGCAATCTTTATTCTTTTGTCCCTTCTGGCCATTTTTTCTTTCTTTTAATACATTTGTTCTTCATTAAAAAAAAGTATGTTAATTTTCAATCTTCCACACTTTGCCTTCCCCGTTCAGTTCAGTGGCTGTTGTCTTAGACTTTCAGTAAAAGAACAATATATTCTCATATTCTAAATCTCTATATAGTTATTATGAACTAGTCGTTAAAACTAAAAAATATGGAACATTTACCAATATACCGTGATCCCTGATTGTAGCTTGAATTTCAAGATTTAGTAGGGTGTTAACATAAAAAAATTCATGATTGAGGTAAAAAATTTGTAAGATTTTTCCACAGATTGCAAGCATCTGAGCTTACTTCTGTCGATATCGTAAATTTAGTACTAGTCCCTACATGCTGAAGTGTATAGATTTGATTTGCCTTGTAAGTTGTGACATCCATTCTATTTCTCAGTTGTAAGATTCAGGAAAAGTAGTTAGAAGTTGATTTCTACACATGGTAATCATCCATGTATTCTGAGGTTAGGAAGTTAATCAACATAATCAACTGGCATTCATATGGAAATTTTGGAATTTTGATATTGGTAGAAACAGCAGGACATGTAAGGGTCTTTGAAGAAAAGAAAAAAACAGAAAATAGAAAACAAAAAAAAAACAAAAAAACAAAAACAAAAAAGGATCCAGGATGTGTGATACTGGTATTAACAGCCAGACCTGAAAAGGGTCATAAGACTGGTAATGCAATAAGGAGCACTAAAAGTAGTTACTTCTAGCCAACCCACTCTGTCCCAGCACTGTGAACGATTGACTGTGAAGCTTCTTAGTATGTTGCATGTCAATACAAAAGCACATTGATGCCGTATAATCTTAGTTTATGTGGAATATCAGACTCGGGTTTCTATTGGGCTCCAACTGAATGAACAAAATCTGCTTACGCATGTTATACCTTTGGATTTTCTAGATCTATGCATGTTAACCATGGAAGTGTCAATAATATTGAGCAGAGCTTCAAACCAGAGAGCCCTAAGGTGTATGCTCACTGTATTCAACTATAGCTGAGGGAGGAAGGCGGCTAATGGAGATCTCATGCACTGTTGCAAAAAGTGGGAATAACTCTAGCCATCCGCGGTTGCTTAAAACTTCATAAACCTCTCTTGCAGTTAAGACACCCTTCAAAAATATAAATACCAAAGGATTAGATGATGATATCACAAGCATGGAAAATACCTATCATGTGTTAAAACAGTCCCATACTAAACTGTCTGTTGTGTCCGAGGACCTAACTTCCTGTTATTAATATGTTAGGCTTCTACTTCTTGAGTTGAAACTATTTGGAATACATTCACTCATGGGAAAAGTTCACCACTAGGGTTGGATACCTTTGTGGTTGAATGGGGGAAAGTGGATCAATAGAAAATTGAAGTGCAGAAAGGAGATAGAACACGTTTTGAAGCTAATGAATGGCTAGTTATGGCCACATTTATGTTTTGGCCGTATAAGGTGCTTCTATGCTTGGTTTTCTTCTGACTATTAATTTAAAAATGCTTTGCTCTAGAAAACTATTGTTGCATATTTAGGTAGCCTATATAAAATTTTAGTACACTAATACTGGCAAAGAGAATGTCACTGCTAATTATAGTTATCATCTACCTGTAGCTTTTGGCCCCACAACAACTCTGCTTCAAGCTCATCGAAAGACCTGGTGGGGAGAATTAGCAAATAAATTCATTAATGATTAAGTTTGAAATATCAAATTGAATAAAAATTTCTGCAATTTCTCATAAAACATCCAGCAAATAAAAACCTTTTTCCACCATTCTTTGCAAAAGCCTCTGCAACTTTCCTGTTTCTTCCTCCCACTGCCATAACAGAAACTATTACTATATTTGCTTGAAGCTATAGGATTTGGTATCTAATGGAGAAGTATAGAAGAAGGCAACAAAACAAATTTATTGACTTCCGTACAGCATGTTGTGATCAGATCAGCTACCCCACAGCTCTCAAAAAAGGTGCTATCTTTAACAGATGGGAACATTAGCTTGGAGAAGGTCCTCATTTCTATCAGACCAATTCTCATTATTGCAGCCTGTTTATTTATATAAGAAAACATAATAAAGGTGCTTAATATCTTAACAGTAGATTACCAAAAAAAGAAAAAAAAAAAAAAAAGAAATGTCTTAAGAGTAATTTTGTGGTGCAGCAGGGTAATAGGGGTAAAAAGCCAAACAAAAGTATTTGCCTATGACCTTTGTGTTGTTTCCCATCTCCAAGCCATCAACAAGACCTGAGCCATAACAGATTAGTTTCTTCAATTTTATTGGGAAAATGGTACAGCAAAAGGATATATAACTGAAAGAGAACTGTATAACCAACCTGCTGCTATGGCAACTACATTTTTCAGTGTCCCACAAAGTTCAACTCCTTCCACATCCTGGACCTGCTCTTTTTCGTAAAACACAAATAGCCTTAAGTAAACTTGCTATTGGTAGTAAATATGGTGGATTATCTTATCTTTGGTCTATATTCATTTAATCTATTATCTACAGTGTAGTACAGAGTAGGGCCGCAGTATTTTCTGTAACTTGTTCTGATGTTTTCGAAACTTTCTCCTTTTTAAAGATTTTCCTTTTGTGATTGAATGTACTTTATGAATGCATCATAAAGAAATGGTGCTATGGATGATGAAATTGATCTAAAATGTGTTTTTATCAAGGAAAAGTATTGTATTTTGTAAAGTTAAATTAGAGTTTATATTAAGTAGATGAAAGAACAGATGGAAGATGCCAGCTTGCTAAGTTGGTAAAGTCTGTGGGTGTCATACCACAGACTTGGGTTCAAAACCAGTCTTCACCTATAATTACCTATAAAAAAAAAAAAAAAAAGAACAGATGTATCATACTCACAGCTGACACCAGGAAGTAGGGAGTACTGAATAGCCGAAGCCATTTGCTTGCAACCTCTTTATTCCCCCTGTAACCTACTGTTGCTTCACTGAACTTCTCCAAGGCAATCTGCATTCCCAATCTAATCTTAGTTAGGAGGAAATTGGTAGTATAGACTATTGCATCGGTGGGTACAGCAATTTATAATGGGTAGTACACATATTGGCTTATTACCTCATTGGCAATGTTTGCTCCCATGAGAACACAACAATTGATCCCAAGTTGCTCAGAAATGAGCTTGGATATCATACATGGGCCTTCCATTTTGACCTCCATTCCCTTGATGAGAGATATAGCCTCAACATCCCCCTTTATCTTCCCAATGAGCCTCTTGCATATACCTTCCATGAACTGATGGGGAGTTACAAAAACCAACATATTTGCATCCATAACTGCAAAAGAGAAGAAATATCCAATTGAATTATTAGATTATAAATGGTGTTTGTATGACACCATTGTCTAATTCACAATGCATGAAGAAATCTAGCACAATAGAAACTTACCTGCATGCTCAAGGTCTGGATCTGCCACCACATTCTTCCCCAGCTTTATGCCAGGAAGATACTTCACATTCTCCTGTTAAAGAAGGTGAGAACAGAAATTGAGGAAAAGAAGAAAGAAGAGTAATGTTGAAAGATGGCATTAATAAAGGGTTTAGGGCAACGTAGGCTATTTACATTTGTCCGGTTGATGACGTCTGTGAGTTTCTCGCCGGTGGGTAAGATCTCCTCAAACACCCACATCCTCACTTCATCTGAATTTCGTTTTGGAGGGGAAAAAGAGGAAAATTTTCAGTGAATCTACATATAATGAATTGAGTGAACCAAAATGCATGACATGTTCCTGGTTATCGAGTGCATTTGTGCTTCTTTTTTCTTTTCTTTTTTTAAATCTTCGTTTGAAAAGCCAAAGTGATTGATTAGCCCAGTATCTAAGGGCTAGCTGGTCTATTTAGCTGCATAAGAACCAAGAACATAAGGGAGACAGCATGAAGACGCAGACACTAACCATGGAAGGAGCTTAACTTGATGGTATTGGATGCAATGAGCTTTGCAGCTACACTACCCCAATTGCCGCTGCCGACGATTGTTACTTTTGATTTACTGGCCACTTCATGGTTGTTACCGCTGGAAGAAATGTCCTCCTCAATCATGGTTGCTTCCACTTCTAATTGAATTTCCAAAGCTGCTGGAGCCTTAGAGGACTTAGAGAGAGAATATATACTTTTGGGTGAAGAGGAAAGGAAGGGAGAGGTGATATAAGGAGACAGGAAGTAAGATTAGGGGAATAGAGAGTGGTGATACAAGGAGGGAGAAGGCACTTGGGCGGAGAAGGCAGACACGTATCGTGGGAAACAACGTGGATCCTGTCAAATCCGGCGGGCGGCTCAAAGTCCTCGCGGGCTTTCTCTCTCATTTATGTGGTCTGATATCAACAAACATATGAGGGCGACACCAATTTTGGTGTATGGTTGAGCCAACACGACGGGGACACACACGTGAAAGAAGAGGTTCAAATTATCGCAACAAAGATCCAACCCACAAGAAGCGCGCGTCTTCCACGCAATTCTCGAGGGGCCAAGAGAAGCTAATATCGTTCTCATCAACTTTTGACCAAAAACATATATGAGACCTCGTCACACGTTCACAAAACAAGTTCGCTATATTTATTATTACTAGCAGTGAACACCTGCCACTCAACATGTTATCTAGGTTTACTACTTACAGAGGACGGAGAATAAGCTAAAGGCGGGCTAATTACGAAGAAAAATCCTTCCTGCCCACACATTAATCTGTTGGTGCATGAGACGGATACTTATATTAAAAAAAAAAAGTGGAAATTCACTTTTGCTTGGTATGTATCCCGTCTCTTGCCCTGACATTAATTTGTGGGTAGGAGAGGGTCCCCTATGGCTAAATACGCACAAGAGGTGGAGGATGGGAAGAAACTTTTTTTGTATTTCTATCTTCCTGTTTGAAATATTCTCTCTCTCTCTCTCTCACCATTTTGCTTTATGTTCGTCGTTGATCTTAACAAAGCCGAATATGGGCAGACACTTGGACCCACAAGCATGGAAGATACCTTCACTTAAGTGTGTTACAATGATATTTATTTTATGGAAGAAAATGCTCTGTGATGACATACTGACTAGTGTTTATGGTGAATTACAAACTGACACATGTCGTGTTCACCATAAATAAGTGCTCAGGTGTAAAAAATGGAAACACCAAATTCATAAACATATCGTTTGTCAATCAATGGCACACCTACATAGGCCTGTGTCAACACAGACAATCATTCTCTCTATTCTATGCCTCCACTTTTTTTTGATAGAGAATATTTTAATTGCAAGGAGAACTTCACATTTAACACCAAAGCAATCACAGCTATTGATGCACCTGAGACCCATATATATTCACACACAGACATACACATCCCACGTCGACTGTGGGATTCTATGCCCCTACTTGGTTGGAATCTTAGCTATTCTGAAAAGGATTTTTTCCTGCCGGCTTATGACCTGTTTACGGTCCTATCTAACAGGTGGCATAACATGACTGATGAGAAAAAGTAAAAATCTTCTTTTAAAAATTGTAATTCACTTTTTTCCTCCAATAGTGTAGTGCCACCTGTTAGACAATACCTTAACAGGTCATAAGGGGTAGGAGAGGATCGATTCTATATTTATTCTATCAAACCAATCCTCTCTACCGCCTTATGACCTGTTAAGGTCCTATCTAACAGGTGGCACACCATGATTGGTAGAAAAAAGTGAATTATCTATTCTACTAGCAATGAAAGCCGTGCGAATTGCATGGACAATGTAGTTAAAGTCATATTTCTTTAAAATATTTAATTTTCAGTAAAATATGTAAGAATAATTATATTCAATATTTTAAAAATTAATACTAAATGTATATATTAAAAAAAAGTAAAATTGCATGTGTGTAAGGTAATAATTTTTATATTAAGAATTAAAATCACAATATATAATATATAAATAAAATGATTAAACAAGAAATCATTAACTTTTAACATATTATAGGGAAAGTTTCTTTGTTTTTTTTTTCTAAAATAAAAATGTAGAAAGGGTGTCCATGTGGCATCTTCTTGGTTTGACAAATGAGTTTATTAATTACCAATTCAATGATTTTGGTAATCTCTTGAGTTACCATCCATAAAAATGGGAGTTCAAACCTTCTACATATTATAAAAAGATGATCGAAGGGAATAGTTTATTATATTTAATTATATTATAGATGTTAAAGCAATGACATATGGATTTGTTCAATTGTTACATATGTTATGAGTGGTTTTAAGGGATTGAAATTCTAATAGGGATGAACATATTTTAGGGGATTAGTAGGGGTGGGCATGAGCAGGACCAGCTTGAGTCCGACCCTCAAATTGGCCCAAAAAAGCCCGGCCCGAGGTAGGCCTAGCAAGGGCCCGAGCCCAACCCGAGGCCCGAACTTCTATTGAGGACCAAGCTTGGGCTTACCTCAACCCAGCCCGAGGCCCGAATTTTCACATACATAATATATATGTATTATATATAATATACTAATTATTTTAAAATTATCAATAGTATATAGCTTAGTT
>JAOXJP010232118.1:0-10523 GCA_025762735.1 Platanus orientalis | reverse complement strand
ACCCTGAATTGTCTCGGACCAAATTTCTTGTGGAATTGAGACAGATTTTTCCTAAATTTGAAGTGAAAATAATGGGGATCATGGTTGTCTAGGTTTTGGAATTATGAATCCACAGGACTTGACAAACAAACAATCTGATTCCTGATGAATTTTCGGAAGATTCTCAAAGGAAGGTCACTTAACCAAAAAATACACCCTAGACTTGTGAAGACCTGGGCTATCGAGCTATGCTAAGTCTGTGGATTGACTTATTTATCAGGGTGTTTATCGAAGATCTCAAAAAATATGAGAAAATGGGCCTAACCTTAAGGAATTTGGATTCCTAGAGAATTCTTGGAGGTTCATTAAGTGTTCATGATTGATAGAAGTGATTTTATTGTAATTTAGGGAAGAATGAGATGATTTGGGGGCATTAGGCCCCTTGTCATTTTTCCTGGGAAGATCTTGGACTTGTTTACATAGAGCCACTGACTAGCTGAGTTTTTTATCAGTGATGGGCCTTCGGGGATTTACCAAGGGTCCACTTTTTGAGATAAATAGTATATTTTTGGGGTATGAGGGTAAAATGGTAATTTTTCTAACATTTTATGCTTCAATGTAGGAAGACATAAGGCTAAAGAATCCTGAAAAAAATGGGTTAAATAGCCTGAAGTTGAGATTTTTAAAGATGCAGGGGTAAAATAGTAGTTTGCTAGCATTTTGGTGCTTCAATGTGGGAAAGCTTATAAAAGTTGACAAATTCAAAAGGGCTTTATTATACAAGGACTTTTGAGGAGTTCTAGAGAAAATGAGTCCAATAGGCCTCACTTGGGATTTCTGAGGGTGTAGGGGTAAAATGGTAATTTTTGAGCCTTTTGATGCTTCATTGTGAGAAGGCTTAGGGAGTTTGACAAATTCAAGATGGCTTTACTGTGGGAGAATTTATGAAGGTTGAGGAGTCTTAGAGAGAATGAGTCATATACTGAATTTGGGTTTTTTAGAGGTATAGGGGTAAAATGGTAATTTGTCAGGCTTTGGGCGCTTCAGTGTGGGAAGGCTTATGAAGGTTGGCAATTCAAAGTGAAATAGAGTTGATATTTTGAAGTTTGGACCCTCTCAGTCCTAAGGTGTTTTCTTGATAAATTAAGGTTTAGCTTAATTGATCCTTGGGTGGAGTTCAGACATTGCATTTGCGATTAGAGCATCCTTTCAGAATGCCTAACTATCTGGGGTTCAGAGGAGTCTAGGATCTGAGTTTGTCTCTTGCTATAATGAGCCCAGCTGACTCCATTAATTAGCCCGAGTCAAAATTTGGGTGCTGACATCCTACATGAGACATAAATAAATGTAAAAGACATAAAACAACTATAACTAATGAATAAAAATAAAGACTTAAGTATAACTAAAAGTCTCTCAGCCATGATGTCCTCATCATCATTAGCTAACTAACGAACCCTTATTTCCTCCTCTACAACTCTCCATTCTGTTTCTCTTTTATCATCTTCTTTTCTTCTTCTCTTCAATCCTTTTTCTACTTTTTTTGTTCTTTTCTGCTTGATTATTATTTTGACATGGTATTAGAGCAAATCTAATCCTAGTATTGATCAATCCACTTATTTCTTCTTTTTTTTAAAAAAAAAAAAAAAATTCTCAATTATATCAGTTCTTACAGAACTCTTCAACCATCGAATAATAGTGATCAATAAAGGAGGAAAAATGTTTATGCGTTTTTGTACACCAACTTGGTATGGCTGGGTGTTGTTCATATAGTGCTTTAACCGTATGAAGAATGCCCTCTTCTTCCTTTTTCAAGATCTACAAATAAATAGGGGCTGTGATGTGCGGATCGTTTCAGTTGTGGTAAGTGAATCTGTTGTGCTCTTAATGTTGCGGTAAGCTCATTAAATATATAATTTGAGATCAATTTATGGGATTTGTGGACTTTTTTATGTGAAGTGATATATATTTGAGGATTGTGCTCTGGTACTTCTATATTATTTTGGTTGTATGGAAATGAGGGACAGCCTTTTGCTTGTTAAAGATACCCTGATTTATTTGTGTATTATCGATATACTTAAATTGCTATGGTTTGATAGTGTGTACCATGGCTGCATAGTTTCTGCAAACTGTGTGCTTACCTATTTTGCTTACAGTTTTAGTACATCTACCTCTAATGAAGTATTCTTCTATTAATTAGTATTCTTTCAATAATCTTCAAATCACAAGCATAAATTTAAATGGGAATAATTCTGTTGTGGTCATAATTTGTGAAGGTGTTTTTGGTGCTAAAGGAAATTGAAGTTCTCCATCCACAAAAGATCCCTGATATGAAAAACGGTTTCAGGACAATTAATTCGTGATGATATGGTTGTGGAATAGTATGGGGCTTACTATTAGTGCTAATGTTATGTTCTTGGATATTGCAAAACATCTTTAGATAGCTATATAAGAAATGCACTCCACAGAAACAATGTCTTTAGGATGTATCAACTATATGAAAATATATTCATGTTACAACATAGTGGTCATTCATTAAATGAGTAATACAATACCTTATGTTTTATGTTGGAAGAATTAAACACTTACCAGCAGTTACAGGTGATGTTGATCAGCTAAAAAAACAATGAGAAGAATTCTAAGTGGTTAAATTTTTGTCTGGTTGAATCCTATGTATCAAAGCATTAGAGGACAAATACTTGTTAGTGATGGCCTTCCCTCTCTTAATAATGTATACTTTCAGGTTCAATGGGCAACCTATCATCTCAATCTACATCTGAAATTATTACCCATAAAAATATAAAATTGGTGACTATGACTGGTAGAGGTCGAGATGGTTTTTTAGGGGCTTGGCCCAACGGTAAGGCTTACCGTTAGCATCCCTGGTGGCGCGGGTTCAAGTCAGGGAAACAGCCTCTCCAGAAATGGGGGTAAGGCTGCATACATCTTGCCATCCCCAGACCCCGCGTTAGCGGGAGCCTCGTGCACTGGGCCACCCTGGTAGAGGTATGAGTGTTGGTATAGCCAGAGGACATGGTAATAAAGGTAGAAAGTGTACATACTGTGGTAAAACAATTCATACTGCAGTCAAATATTGGGATAAGTTTGGAAAGCCAGCATAACCTATTAATATTACTGGTGATGGTATTCTAGGATTTACTTCTGATAAGGTGTAGCAACAGTTTACTTATGACAATTTTGGTGGAGGTACTGGATTTGTTATTCTTTTCCATGAGGAATATAACTCCATAGTACAATGACTTCAATCCACTGATGTTACATTTTTTTTACTGCCACCTTGGGTCATTCCAGTACTACTTGTCTTGCCAGTCAACAGTCTTCATGGGTTATTGACTCAAGGGATTTTGAGCATATAACTAGTTTGTCATCTCAATTTGTTTCTTTTGATCCATCTGTATCTCAGTCAACTATTGTACTTACAAATAGCTCCATTATTCTATTAATGATTGTGGATTTGTTAATCTCACTTCTTCCTTATCTCTTTCCTCTGTTTTTTATGTTCCCCGGTTTTCATTTAGTCTTATTTATACGAGTAAATTAACTCAAGCCTTACAATGTTCTGTAAATATCTGTCATTTCTTTTGTTTTTGTCTTATTGTGTTTTTTTCTCAAGACCTTAAGATGAGGACGATAATTGGTGGTGGACATGAATATGTTCAAAAAGACTTGCAAAAAACTTGTACTCTGAATGATATTATTCATCAAACATCTTGTACCTGTACCCTACAACAAAATATTATTGCAGAATGTAAAAAGATACATTTACTGGATGTTGCTAGAACTCTTATGTTTCATATGCACATGCCTAAAATTTTATGGGGTGATGCTGTATTAACTGTTTGTTTACTTGTAAATCATATGCCAGTGTCTATGTTGAATGGTAAAACTCTGCATTCTTTTTTATTTCTTACTCTTCATTTGTTTTCTTTTTCTCCTTATATCTTTAGTTGTACCTGTTTTTCCATGTCTTAGATCCAAGACATGAGAAGTTTTCTCCTCAAATATACAAATGTGTTTTTCTTGGGTATTCTAGAACTCAAAAGTGGTATAAATGTTATCATCCACCTGCTCATCGAGTCCTTAATAGTGTTGATGTTACTCTTTTTAGATTATCTCTATTTTTTTTCTTTTCTTTTCTCCTGAGGGTAATGCCCTTGATATTGTTATTAATTCCTCTCCTTAGGGGGAGTTTGGTCCTTCAGTTGATTTTACAAGTGTATAGTAGATGGCTCCGAGTTCCGACCTGCCACTAAGTTATCTTCTCTCCTTGAGGCTCATTCTCAAAATGACTTACCCATTGCCTTGCATAAAGGTAAACATTCTTGTACTCCATATTCCATTTCTAATTTTGTTTCATTTGCTTATTTGTCTTCCACCTTCATTTGTTTGCTTTATCCTCATCATCCGTTTTACCTAAGTCATGTGCCCAAGCAATGTAGTATTTTGTATGGAAGCAAGCCATGGATACATAAATGGCAGCTCTCATTCAAAATAAAAAATAGGAGTTGATAACTTTTCCATCAAGGAAACAAGAAATTGATTGCAGGTAGGTGCATGCAATCAAATCTCATCTTAATGGCACCATTGAAAGGCTAAAAACAATTATTTTGAAACTTCTTTCTCATACGGCACAATAAATATTGTTCGGGTGCTTGTTTCTATTGCTATATCATTTAATTGGGTATGTTTCTCAGGAAGAATGTGATAAGGTGTGTTAGTTGAAGAAAACAATTTATGGATTGAAACACTCTCCACATGCATGGTTTGATAAATTAGCAAGGCAGTGTTACAATTTGAGTTCAAGACAACTACATCAGACCATTCAATAATGGTATGTGGATGATATTATCATCACAGGTAAGAACAAACAATAATGGTATTGTTGATCTAAAGAACTATCTAAATTAACATTTTCAGACTAAGGACCTTAACCACCTGAGATACTTTCTCGGCATTAAGGTATAAGATCTTGACGAGGAATTTACTTATCCCATTGCAAGTATATAATGGGTCTATTGGAGGAGGCAAGTACACTTGGTTGTAAACCATTTGATTTTCCTATGGATCCTAATGTCAAATTTGAAGCTGGTCAATGAGAGTTACTTGAAAATCATGGAAGAAGATTGGTTACTAAATTAATTTATCTCACAATGACACTTCTTGTTATTGTATTTGCAGTGAGAGTTATTAGTCAGTTTATGCATGCTCCAAGACAGCCACACTATATAGAATTCTTAGGCATCTGAAGGATGGACCGAGGAAAGGTATATTATATACACCTTCAAATACAATGAATACTATTGGTAAACATATGCGGATTGAGCTGGTAGTCTAGTTAATAGAGTAGAAATAGGAATGGTAAGTTGGGGTTTGGTGGAGAAGAAGAGATTTAAGAGTAGAATATGTATGGAGAGTTGGAGAATACTCTTACATACTTCCTTTCATATATGACAAGAGTATAGGATACACGATTTTGTTAGGTTTTATGTATTGTCAATGTCCATGCACAAAATAATGTGAGTACATGTAGTGGTCATGTGTATAAGACTTTATGATGTAATTTGTATACCTATGTAAATCTAAGTTTTAGAGTCCAAGAAAGCACCAAGAAGATGGACTTGAAGCCGAAATGACCATGCCAAAGAGACTCAAGCATCATGGTAGAATCCTAAGTCTCAAGTGCAAGCTACCTCAAAGAAGTTAACACCCTGAATTTAAAGGTAAAAATAGTAAAGGTTGGTAAGTGGGAATTGGCAGTGAATGTAAAGTCAAAATATACTTTGAAGAGTGATATACATTAACCCAAAACTCTACGAACATTGCATAAGGTTCGACTAAATAAAAGACCAAGAAAATGAAGGAAGAAGGCCCAAAAGGTTTGGACCAATGATGGATCAAAATTGAAAAAGAAATTAAGTAAAATGGTTTTGAAAAATGACCCAACTTAAAATGGCCATAACTTTTGGTCTCGGCGTCCGCTCGTGACCCGTAAGTACACAAAACGAGCGAAACTGAGAAAATTAATAGAAAATGAGCATTCTAGACCTAGGGATTGGTCACAGTCAAAACAAGACCGGTCACAACTCATGATCGGCCCTAGAATTGCCAAGACCAATCCCAGACACTTAGGACCAGTCCTAGCTTTCCTAGAACCGGTCCTAAGCGTGAAAATTCGAAATCTTAAATTTCAAAATGCCATAATGGCTAGTTTTTTTACTATTGGATTATAGTCGTTGGGGGACAAATTAAGGCTTTTCTAAATCTCTATAAAAATGGTCTTTGAGCCTTAAGAAGTGTAGAACTCTCATTGAACACATAGTCAAATTTTGTGAAAGAAAGCTAGAGAGTGAGCCAGTGAGCCAATGAGCCTATGAGTTAAACCATTGTTGGTCTATGACTTTAAAATTTGTTTTACGTAATTAAACCTATTCAAGGTCACCTGTAAGTTTTTCAAAGCTCTTTAGTTATAATTATTGGAAGAAAGAGAGTGTTTTTATAAGTTAAATTTGCCTATACAAGAGGCATTCTGAAAAACGAAGATTCTTTCATCTACAACAAGTTGTAACCTTATTCAGAGTCACGGAAGGCGGATTCTCAGCCTTTGTCGGAGTCACCAAATGGGTGTACATGAAACATTTGCCAGTGTCACCAAGTGCAGGTTAGTCCAGCGGAGTCACTAGACAAAGCATGCTCACTGGAGTCACTGAGAGCGCACTTACAAGGGAGTGAATTCTCTGTTACTTGTAAGTAAATTCTCAGGTTTATTAATTTGTTTTGTAGTAATTAGAGAACTATTAATAAAAATTAAATAGGCTCGAAGGAGCCGGTTGAAGAGAGGATGTAGGCCGGAGGGCCAAACCACTATAAATTTGTGGTGTTGTGGTTTGATTTCATTTTATATTTATTGATTGTTTATGTTTATTTTTATGCAAAACAACCCAACACACTAAGTGACTCTAACTAAGGCTATTTTAAAATTGATTAATCAATTAACCTTAGGGAACTTATTAGCCCTGCTCCCGCTCTACTATAAGTAACACTATAGTACTTGACGAAGCCCCATGGTCTATTATAAGTTTATAGAAAATTGGTTTACTTATTAGAAGAATTTTCGTTGTATAATTAATTAAAAGAAAATTAAGTAAATCATAAAGATGACAAATAAATCATTTAAAAGAATCTTAAATAAGTCTAAAGATCCTATTCACCTCCTCCCCCTCTAGGATCTATTTCAGGAATTTCAATTGGTATTAGAACATACCTTGATTTTTCAAATTTCATGTGGGAGTATACGTATTTACAAGTATACCCTTATACAAACAAAGACATATGTAGGTACATGAATATACCCATATGTACCCTTTTTACAACACTTCCCCTTAAGGCAGTATTTAGATATTATGCATACCAAGCTTGCCAACATACTTAGCGGAACTAGGACTACATAGGCCTTTGGTAAACAGGTTAGCTAGTTGGTCTTTTGTCTTCACAAAAGGAATACATATCTGCTTAGTTTGTAGTGTCTGTAGATTTTTTGCCTATAAGTATGGTGGGTAGCTTGTATAAGATTATTTCTAAACCTCTAGCAAACTAGATGGAGTGGTGGAGTATTTGATTTCTCCTAAACAAAGTGTTTTCATAGGTGGTCATCAGAGTATAGATGGGGTGTTGGTGGAAAACAAATGTATTGATGCCGTGGTGAAAAAAGGGGCTACAAATTGGATCTGGAAAAAGCAGAATGGGTTTTGGTGTTTGTTGGAGAAGGTAGATGCATAAATGCTATGGATCTTCAGTGGAGTACTTTAGAAGTTCTAGAGATTATAGTAGATGTTAAGAAGAATGGGTTTTGGTGTTTGTTGGAGAAGGTGGATGCATAAATGCTATGGATCTTCAGAGGAGTACTTTAGGAGTTCTAGAGGTTTGAGACAGGGGGACCCCTTGTCTCCATTTTGTTCTTGGTGGTGGTGGAGGGTTTTAGTGCTTTGCTGTCCAAGGCTTTCCAAGGAGGTTTGTTGGAAGGTTTTGAATTGGGAAATGATGGCTTAGGGGTTACCCATCTCTAATTTGTTGATGATACAATAATGATGTGCAAAAGCTTAATTAGGTAACTCAAATATTTGAGATGTGTAGTCCAGTGTTTCGTGGCAATCTCGGGATTAAGGGTGAATTTATCTAAGATTTGCTTATATGGTATGGGCCAGGTTAAAGATGTTGGGAGATTTGCAGATGTTTTGGGATGCAAAACATGTACTCTTCTAACCTCTTATTTGGGTCTTCCGCTAAGGGTGTGTTTTAAAAGTAAGGCGGCCTAGAACCTGGTCCTTAAGCGTATTAACAGAAGGCTTGTGGGTTGAAAAGGGATGTATTTATCAAATGGAGGGTAGGTTACATTGATTAAGTCAGTACTTGCGAGCCTACATTCCTATTTCTCCTTTTGTCATTCCTTCTTCGGTAGCAAAAAATATCGAAAAATCTCAAAAGGATTTCCTGTGGGGGAAGGAAAAAAAAAAAATGGGCCCTCACTTGGTTGCTTGGGAAGAGATATATAGACTTAAAAGAAATGGTGGTCTAGGGATTAGAAGGATTCGGGAGGTGAATAGAGCATTATTATCAAAATGGTTGTGGAGATTCGGGAATGAGCATGGTAGTCTATAGAGGCAAGTGATTGTTAGTAAATATGGTGTGTTAAATGCATGGGAAACTAGAATGCCCACTTCTTCTCATGGTGTTTGTTGTTGTAGAGGTATCATGCAGCTCCTAGAGTTCAAAATAGTTTTTCATGTTGGTGTGGGGAATGGAATTAATACTTGTTTTTGGACTGGTTTATGGTGCTCTAATTGGCCTTTGTGTTTGGAAGCTCCCCTTATATATGCAATTGCCTGTAACAAAGTTGTAAAGGTTGCGGATTGTGGGGGTCCTATAAAAGAGGGGGGATGAAACTTAAACCTTAGAAGACATTTGAATGATTGGAAGATAGATGAAATGGAGAGACTCCTTGGGATTGTGGAAAATGTTAACGTGAGGAATGAGGTTATGGACTCTTGGAGGTGGATCTTGTCAAATAATGGAATTTTCTCAGTTAAATCGTGTTACTAGCTGTTTAGAGAAAGCGGTGTGCCCCTAGATTTATGGAAGGAAAATGTTCAAGATTTTATCGAAAGTGGGTTTTTTTTTTTTTTTTTTTGTGTGTGTGGATAGCTTGTAGGGAAAAGCCACCAACTCTTGATCTCCTCCAAAAGAGAGGTTTGTACATTTTGAACATGTTCCATATGCTTTCAAGATGGGGAATCTGCTAATTTCCTTCTCATACATTGCCCCTTTTCCCAAGAAGTATGGGAGGAAGTGATGAGAGAAGAGAGGGTGGTTTGGGTGTTCCCTGGAGACATTTCTACCCTCTTCCATGACTGACAGATCACTAAGACTTTTGAGAAAGGAAAGATTTTGTGGAGATTGTTATGCCCAACAGTTTACTGGTTTATCTGGATTGAAAGGAACCATCAGACCTTCGAAAATTACACTGAACTGGCTTTTAATGTATATAGAAAAGAAAAGGATTTGTTTTGTTTTTGAGCTAGGAATTATAAAGAGTTTAGGGAGTTTTCTTTTATAGATAGTAAGAGAGGGTGGAGAAATATTTTTAGAGATACCTCCTCCATGTATCCCTTGTGGGGTGTAGGCCTCTGGGGATGCCTTATCCCTCTTTTTTCCTTAATGACTTTTTATTCTTGTCAAAACAAAAAAGAAAAAGAAGAATATTCTCCTTAATGAAATGCTTGTAAACCTCAATGTGTTTTGTCTAATCATGTTGAACGGGATTGTGAACAATACTAATCACAACCTTATTGTCACAATACAATCTCATGGTACCTTGAGAGTAAAATTCTCTCTCAGAAGTCCACAAATATATAAGATCTCACAAATGATGTAGGATACCCTTTTTAAAAGGATCCCACAACAATTAGGGATAAACGACAAATGTCATATAGAAATCAAGAAAACTACAAGAAAGATGAAATCAAGAATCAAGAAAAGAGTGAGAAAGAAGACAAAGAAAGAAGAGAGAAGATAGAGGGTAGAATGCTCATCTCTTATGAGGGTTTGAGAGAAATATGACATACCACACCCATTTCAATACACACTTGTCTTATTTTCAAATAATCATCTTCAACTGTATTTTATTGCATAAAGGGTGTCTTTAAATAGACTTACATCTAAAAATATTTAGAATTTTCTAAGAAAAAGAAAATATTCTAAAATTTAAAACTTCATAAAATACACTTTCTAAAATCTTAAATTTGGTAAAAACATTAATAACTTGTTGTACAAGTTTTCCTAATTCCTATACTTCCAAAACATAAAATTTCCTAAAGTCTACAGTACTATAACTTAAGATTTTCAATAAAAAAAACACCATTCCCTTTTTTTCTGACACCCCCTTAATAATTTGATCATAATTTTTTCAAATCACCTCGGATTTGCGTAATCTTGGTCTCATTAGAAAAGTAACTAAATTACTTATCTAATGA
>JAOXJP010232117.1:0-10524 GCA_025762735.1 Platanus orientalis | reverse complement strand
GGCCCTGTGTGGGCTGTGGGGTAGGACGAAGTTCCTGAGGACGGGACCCATGTGCATTCTGATCGCCCTTCGGTGCAGATCTGGTATTGTTCCTAGCTTGTTGCTTCTCGGCAACTAAGGCACGTTAGTAAGCTTTGGAGATTGTCCAGAGGGAGTGGAGACTAAGGACATCTTGCAGGGGCTGCGACAAACCACCTAGATACCATGCGACCAATTGCTCCTCAGTTTCGGACAAGTCATTTCGCGCAACCAATTGATAAAAATTTTTCATGTAATCATCGACGGATCTCGCACCTTACCTTAATGCGTGAAGCCGTTGGAACAAGGATTGCATGTATCCAAAGGGTAAAAAGTGACCCTTCATTTTTTTCTTCATCCTCTCCCAATCACTAATCTTAGATTTTCCTTGTCTTTCTCATGATCGTTTTAATTGTTCCCACCAAGCGGATGCTCGTCCTTTCAATTTGATGGCAATAAGTTTCACCTTCAAATGATCTAGAACTTCCTTGTAATAAAAAATTCGCTCCACTTCATGTAGCTAATCAATGAATCCCTCGGCCTATAAAGTGCTAGAAAAGTCTGAAAGTTCAACTCTGAAGTTGAAGTCTTCATACCACTCATCCTGACCACGTTGTTCCCGACTCAGAAAAGTTTTGCGATACGGGTTCTTAAAACTGGATTCTGAATCACGAACATCCAGATCGTGATCATCCATGTTTTGTGTTGCTAGACGTCAGGTCAACTCAGCAACCTGTCTTTGTAGATCTTCAATCATCACGTCTTGTATACTGCGTTCGCAGTTGGGTACTTCCTCATTCAGAATTGGCCCACTCCAACCACGACCATGAGCCATGAAACACTGATGAAAAATTGATCTCAAGAAGACACTAAGCTTTGATACCAAACTGACGCAGCAGAATAGAAAGAAGAAGAAATCTTCTGAAAAATATTATTAACTCTAAGATAATTCTTTGAACTACAATGCCACATAAATACTATTTCATGCTAAAACAAAATTAGGAAAGCAAATAACAAAAAATAGAAAAACATGCCTAAAAACAGATTTTTATGCCTAAAACAGATTTTTTACTATAAATAGTAAAAATGCCCTTTTCGAGGCCTAAACGATGAAATTTGGCTTACAGATGAAAAGTCCATGATAGATGGATCTTGAAGATCTTGCCGTTTCCTTTTAGATTGCCAATTTTGTGCAATTCTGACATTTTCCATAAATAGCAAAAATTGTGCCAAGTATACCAAATTCTACCGATTCTTGTCTTTCTTGCTAAGATCTTCTCAGTCAAGGTACTCCAATGCCATTAAATTTAGAATTTGACAACTCAACATTTGTCGATCCTTCTACATTAGAGGGGAAATCAATTCACTTTTTGGAGGTGAAGTGACATCCCAAAAATTGAATTGATTCCCCCCCTTGTGTGGCCCTCAAAAGTCACACAAGTGGGGTGGCTTAGAGGATTTCAGGCCCACTGATCGAGTCATACAACTTATCCCATGCCTTGGCCCTGCACCTATCCACCATATGGATGGCCCAGGAAGTGATTTATCCGCCAGCCCCACGAAATTCTTGTGAGCCTCCATGAAATTCATCACCGTGTCAAAATGGCCCTTGAGCGATTCTATTTGAGCCATGAGAGCATCGGCCTCGCCCGTCAACCCAACAAGTTCGTGGAACACCCGGTCCCGCTAAGAAGTCAAATCTGCTATCTTGATCTCCTCTTCTTGCAGACGTAGACGGACATTATCCACATGCCCTTTCAACACCAATTTATCCTGCACTTCTGCCACTTCAGAGAGAGTGTTGAGCATATACTCGACAGTTCCCTTGAACTCCGCATTTTGCATATATGCCTCAATGCGGTCCATAGTGTTCATAATATCCTCTTTAATGGAGGGAACCGTAGCATCCTCAGCAGGAAGGGCGATCAGATGTCGAACAACGGAATCTCTCTCTTACTGAGCTTGAGTAATCCTATTGGCCCGTTCTTCCATTTTGGCAGGATCGGGTCCTGCTATCACATCTACAAAATCAAGATAAGCATGTGGGTTACCAACTATGTAGAAAGTTCTAAATAAAGCAAAAAATTCAGAAAACCTTACCTTGATCAAATAGTGGAGCTGGGACTTCAACAGACTGCTCTTTATCAGACGACACCACCACTAGGGCACCCTGCGGTGCCAGAGTAGGGACACGAAATTTTTTCCGTACTTGGGATCTCGTCAACATCCTGCGAGCAAGAGCTGCAGAGGATTCGCCAACTTCTGGGACGTTGTCCAACCTTCGCCTAGGAGCCATGATCTACAAGGTGGACAATAGTTGCAATCAAGAAGGCATACAAAAACCATCAGCAAAATTCTCAAAGAAACCCAAGATCGTTCCTGCGAGAGACAAGTCCCTGTATAAAAGATAAATACCTCACGAAGGATAAATCTCTTTAAAAAGGATAGTACCCTGCGTAGGATAAATCTCTTCGCAGAGGATAGCACCTCGCGAAGGATAAGTCCCTTCGCGAAGGATAATACCTCACGAGTCAAGCAGGCCCTCACAAAGCACAACCACTTGCGAGTTCTTCTCTGCACAGCAAGCAATTTGCTCCTCGCGGTTTAATCAACTTGCAAAGAGGGAGAACCACGAGATTATACTCCATAGTTCAATCAACCCATAAAGGGCTCCACGAAGTAAACCTGGGTCTTGTTTCTATGAGTCTGGCTCACTAACCGAACCAGTCCGCCAGAACGAAGCCTGCATCAGAGAAGATGATGGAATAACCAAGCACTTTTACAAACCGGTCAAGAATCATTCTAAATCATCTAAAATTAAAGCTAAAATAATCATAGGTCCAAGATAAACCTTCCCATTCATGTGGAAAGGGTTCCGGGGAATTCGGAGTATAAGAGAGTTCGATAAAGATCCAACTTTTTCAAGAAAAGGAAAGCTTCACAAGAACGGCAAACCGATGGATAAATCTTCATGGGGCATATATCAAAACAAATGAAAATGAAGGACGGAGATTCTTATCAGAAAAGATTCAGGGTTGATGGCTTAAAATGGAGAAACGCACGAGCTTGACAAAAAACCAGTGATGCGGTTCTTAGGAGACAAACAGTTACAAAGTGAAAGGAAGAAGACAGTCCCACAAAATTTTATAATGAAAGGGCAAACACATCCTTTCACAAAAATATAGGGAATAAACATGCTGTAAAAGGGGAAATGTGGAGCGGCACACACCCTCTCCTATAACGGTCACAAATGTTTTGCGAAGGAAATCTTGCCTTGCAATGCATGTTTGCTCGCGAAGAAAAAAAGCCCATCTCGAAGATTGGTTCCTCATGAATGTGTTTTAAAAAAAAATCAACTGACCCTGATAAATTCAGTTTCATATAATGTTAATTTCATCTAACCCTGATAAGGTTGTTAGATCTTATGTATTGTCAATGTTCATGTACAAAACAATGTGAGTACATGTAGTGGTCATTTGTATAGGACTTTATAATGTAAATTGTATACTTATGTAAGTCCAAGTTTTAGAGTCTAAAAAAGTACCTAGAAAATGGACTTAAAGGTAGAATGACCAAGCCAAAGAGACTTAAGCATCATTGAAGTATCTTAAGTTTCAAGTACTAACTACCTTAAGGAAGCTAACACCTAGAGTTTTAGGCTAAAATCGTAAAATGTTAGGAAGTAGTAATGGGGTTTTTGGGTACGGACCTAACCTTAGGTGCACTTAAAATGGTTTGAAAATGGATAACCCAAATCTAGAAAATGTTCCATAAAGATTGGACCAATGATGGACTAAAATTAGAAAAAAATTAAAGTGTGTTGAAAAAAAAATATGGTTCAACTTAAAATGGTCATATTTTTTAACCTAGATGTTTGCTCGTGAGTCATAAGTACTCAAATCGAATAGCTTAATGTGATTCTTTTGAGAATGACAAAATAATATGCTCAAGATTCTCAAATGAATATATTTTATACTATTTAAAAAGAGACATTGGTGATGTTTGAATGGGTTTCTCCACTTTATAAATAGGGGCACTAACCCCAATGAATACACAATTTAAATATTTGATTATATAATCAAATTAACGTGAAAAAGAGCATTGTAAGTATTATAGTCATAACAAGCCTATCCTAGAGGCAACTTAAATAATGAGGAGTCCCTATATTCATCCAACATAAAGCTTTTGCTGGAGTCACCAAAAGCATATTCTTGAAGCACTTGTCGAAATCACCAATTGCAAGATTAGTCCATCAGCTAGAGCGTATTCACCAGAGTCATTGGGAGAGCACTTACAACAAAGTTGATTTTCTAGAACTTGTAAGCAAATTTTAGGTTTATTAATTTTTCCTTTATTAATAAAAATTAAATAGACTTAGAGGAACCGGTTGGAAAGTGACATAGGCTAGAGAGTTGAACCACTATAAATTCTTGGTGTTGTGTATTGTTTGCATTTTTTATCAATTTGTGTCTATGTTTATTTTTATTGTGCAAAGTAGCCCAGTACACTTAGTGACTCTAACTAAGGTGATTATAAAAATACTAATCAAGCAACCTCATGGAATTTATCATCCCTGCTCCCGATCTGCTATAAGCAATCCTATAGTGCATGATGGACCCCTGTGGTCTATGATAAATTCATAGAAAGAGATTTATTTAATTGAAAGAATTTCCACTACATAATTAATTAAAATAAAATTATATAAATCAAAAAAATGTTGAATAAGTAATTAAATTTTTTTATCAAAATAATATAAGGATCCTATTCACCCCCCTTTATGATCCATTTTGGAAATTTCAATTGGTATCAGAACATACTTTGTTTTTTCAAATGTCAGTTTTATATGACTCTTATAATGTTAAAATCTATCGACTCTAATTAAGTCATTTCATATGACTCTTATGATGTCAAAATTATTTGACCCTACCAAAGTCAATCTCATCTAACTCTAATAATGTCAGTATCATTTGGCTTCCATCTGGTCATCACTATGTCAAAACCAGTGTGACTCGTATAATGTCAATATCATCTGATTCTGATGATCCCATCAATCAGGTGATCTTAAAGGTGTCAATCTCTTATGACTCTTATAATGTTAGCCATGGAAAACTCTTATAATGTCGGCACTAGGATTCATGCTTGGCAAGCACACCTAAGATAATATCTCATGTCTAAACATGACTCCCATATAGCCAACCATACTCTGGTTTATTACCGAGTGATTCCATAAATCCTTTCAAAGACTAACATGTAAAGGATTCTTGGAGAATACACCTCGAACAAATAAGTCAGTGGGGATTACAAATCAACAGTGGCATAATTATTAAAAAAAAAAAAAAAAAGAAAGAGACAAGAAGCTAAATGCAGAAACTTTATTGATATTCCAAAAGTACAAGTTTTATTTGACCATTACAAGAGGAAGGAGAAGAAATAAGGATGACTGCCTCATCATCATTGAGGGGGAAGACTAAAAGTGGTGCGAAGGCTCCTAACACCATCTGATAGTGATTTAAGAGGTCCTGCCTTTGTCTCTTGACTCCCATAGCCTTGGCTCGAGAGCACGCTACGTCTGTCTTTACGATGGCCAGATTCTACCTCAATTTCTCATGCTCAAGGACTAAGGCAGCACCTTCTCCATCCACTTCAATACACTTGTGCACGTATTTCTCAATGAGGTTGATATTCCCTTTGATGTACTAGACCTTTCCAGCAATCTGCACATGCAAAGCCTTGTCCTCCTCAAGCAAAGCTTTAGCCATTTCTTCCTTTTCACGAGCCTCAGCAATAAGGGGTGAGGCCAAGTCAGGCTTCTTAAGTGCTCCCTCTAATGAAATACCTTCCATGAGAGCATTAAAATATACTTCTACGGTACGATGCACTCCTTGTTGCGAACATCTTGCAATATAAGTGACAAGGCTGCAAGAACAACGACGCGAACAATGGGCTGATCCAGCGTCTTCGGCTCAATTTTGGTTACATCATCCAAGACAGGTGCATTCGATTTTGTAAGCTGCCATTCTCCCGGAAAAAGTGGCAGGATTAGGAAGAACAGCAGGCAAGTCTATAAAAAAATGGTTGTCAATAAAAGGCAACAAAATAACAAAAATTGAAATATGAACAGAGATGCCATTCTCCCAGCAAAAATGGCAGCAGGCACGTCTGTAAAAAAAATGGTTGTCAATAAAAGACAGCAAAATTACAAAATTGAAATATGAACAAAGAAGCTCACCATCCCAAGTATCAGGAACATCCGTATTAACCGCTGGCACCATTTCCTTTATATCTGGTAAAGAGAAAGAATTGTCAAGAACTTCAGCGTGTTGATAAGTGTGAAAAGAAAAGGGGAATAAGCGTCTAGCATATTTACCCTCCGTAACATCGATTATAGGATCTTCAGCCTTATTCAACCCTGATTGGGATGGCTCATCAGTATCCCCTTCCGCCATAAGAGCAACAATCTTGATATCACGGAATTCATATCCAGGACTCGATCAACGGCATGTAAAAATCCCGTCTTCCCTACACGGGAGGCCCAATGCGAGGTTGTTCAACTGGCAGCATCTCAGCATTGGTGGTAGGTGTCAGCACATTGACTATGATTGTAATCACAACACGATTAAGCGATTGCTCTGAGGATAAAGGGGTTTGAGATTCAAGGCCGACCCCAGTAGATGTACTTTCAGGTAGAGGATTGCCAGAATTACCCTCATTTGAAACTTTCTCTACTTCAATAGCCCTTGCCGGCATCATGATAACTTGGATACCCGAACCTGTGTCAATTTGACTGTTTATGGTAAGGCCCATGGTTACACCCTCTACGGTCTTCTCGCCCATCAAAAGGCTTTGGGCGTCGCTTCCTGTCTGATCAGTGAGGGAATCGATTGCCCTTTCCACAAGAGTCGGTTCAGAAATTATGGCCTCGATGTTTCTCTCTTCTGAAGGAGGAATAGGATTCCTAGTTTTTTGGGGCCCTGATTTAAGAGCTGGCCCCACATATTGACTTTCGGCTGCAACAAAGCCACCAGCAGGAGAGATTGTCATATTATAAGCTTCCTTTTGTGATAACAGAATTTTTGACGACCTTCTCTGAACTTTGTTCGATTCAACATCAGAAAGGGAAATGATTACCTCCTCAACAGGAACACCTGTTATTCCTTTAGAAACTTTTTCTTCAACAGTAGCATATAACCCGGGAGCAGTCTTCGCAACCTCCTCAACGTTAACACTTATACCCCTTTAGTGGTTAACACTGGCGGATCAAGGGGCGGCAGCTCTACTTCTGGTGTCGCCTGCAAAATAGAAGAGTCAAATAATTGAGGAGTTAAAGCGTCTACATAAAGAAATATGAGATTTAAAACCCTATCATTTACAGAGAGGTTCAGAATCGCATATATGCATCTGGACACCGGAATTTCCTCAGTGTCTACCTCTACATTGATAGCTCTACTTGAGCCACCCACTTCATATGCATTTCCCACGGGACCGTGAGGAAATAATCGTTCAGCTTTTGCAGTTTCTCTTGACAATTCAATTTCCTTCCATACCTATTTGTCATCCTGTTTTTCTGTTAAGGGGTTTGAGTAGCACCTCCACAATCTCTTAAACCATTCTTTTGGTTGAATCTCGAACGAACATTGTAATTGTCATCACAAAATCCCTAAAAGAATCCTTAATCTATAGTTCTAACCTAAAGCTTTGATACCAGTTTGTTGTGCTAAAACAACACAGTGGAACGAAACACGGATTGGATTCAAGTATGCGATGTATGCTAAACAAAACAAGAAAACAATAAATGGTAAAAAAAATCACAAAAGACAATATTTAACATGATTTGACAAACCTGCCTACATTCATTGGCTAAGATGATCAATAATTTCATTAATACAGAGAATAAAGAAGAGTACAAAATGTATAATGGGAACTCCCCACACTAAATACATTCTTGCCTCTCACCAAAGTCTCTCTTCCACCAGCCACAATCTTCCGCAACCTCCAAACCTTGTAAGACGTCTCTTTATAGAGGCCTAAAAACCCTAGTTTCTAAAATAGGGTAAAAACCCCCCAAAATAACCCTATGTCTGGTTCTGTGCCAATTCAAGACACCGCTCAATAGATAACGCAATAGCTTCTTTGATATCTAGAAAGTCGTCACCTTTTGTCTCCTGATTAGAACTCCCCTAGGTAGTTTTCCTTCGAGACTCGAGGAATTCTCAAGTGCAACTGGGAAAGTGATGTAAAAGGGTTGACAGATGGTAAGTTGTCAAATTCTAAATTAATGGCACTGGAATATCTTGACAGAAAAGATCTTTGCAAGAAAGGCAAGAATCGATAGAATTTGACATAATTGATACAATTTTTGTTATTTATGGAAACTTACAGAATTGCACGAAATTTGGCAGTCTGAAAGGAAATGACGAGATCTTCAAGATCCATAAAAATGGACTTTTCGTCTATAAGCCAAATTCCATCGTTTAGGCCTCGAAAAGGGCGTTTTTACTATTTATAGTAAAAATCTGTTTTAGGCATAAAAATCTGGTTTTTTTAGGCATGTTTCTATTTTTCGTTATTTGCTTTCCTGATTTCATGTAGCACGAAATAGTATTTATGTGGCATTGTAATTCAAAGGAAAACATCTTGGAATTAATATTATTTTCAGAAGAATTGTTCTTCTTTTCTATTCTGTTGCGTCACCCATGCACTCGGACCACCTAAGGAACACCGTGCTTGTGACCCAGTTGCTGAGTGTGGGCCTTGTTGTCCAAGAATGGGCACGGCGGCATGAATTGGCGCCTTCGGCCATGATTGAAAATGCTGTCAAGAAGTTGATGGCATCCGAGGAAGGGAATGAGATAAGGCAGAGAGTTGAAGAAGTGGGCGGCGCTGTTCGTCAATCGGTGTCTAAAGGCGGGAGCTCTCATGCCGAGTTGGACTCCTTCATCGCCCATATCTCTAGATAACGAAACCTTGTAAACTGTAATTATGTTAGCAAACGTAGCACAAAGAGCAGACGTTTGGGTGCTACAATTCCTTTGTTCTTGGGTTGTTTACTTGTGCGAACTGCCAAAGATTGATCAAACTGGGTCGTTGTACAATCAGCGCATTCTTGAGTAAATTGTCAAATTTGTTCGGCTTTTGGCCTTACGGTTTCTGTGCTTCTGCCGGGCCACCGAGAAGGGCAAATGTAATGGTGTGATGTCTACAAACCGTATTTTAAATATATAGTATGCTTAACTACCGTCCACATGGTGCCGTTTTGTTGCTGAAAATGGGAAAGTCTGCTACACCTGTTGTTCCCTCGTATCCCCACACACAAAAGGCGCCTCGTATTTGGTGCAGCCACTAAGGTAAGCCCAAGGTCAGACACACTGACATCAAGGGCTGACACATCAACACCAAAAAAGAGATTTACACTCTTTTGGGGATGCTTTTCACTTTTCTACGCTGATGTGTTTGTCGACACAAATTTCGTGTATAAAATAAATACGAAATGTGAGGGCAAATTACAAATGTAAATAATGATGAAATGGGTACAAGTCTCTTAGATTACACCCTTTAAGTGAGTGCGACTCTAATTAACCATCAACGTTGAAGGCAAGGGCTTGATGGCGTGTTTCTCAGCTTTAGTTATGTTGATGTAACTTTCTCCTTCATTCCGTGTTTTGTGCTTTCTCAGTTGTGAAATGAATTTCTCTTCTAGAAGGGCCTTTGTGTGGCTTGATCTCCTTTGAAAAATTGAACTTCAAGTGTTTTGAATGTTGGTGTTGCTTTTTTTTCACTTTAGTCTTCACTCTTGAGAGACTTCTTGGAGAAGAATTTTAGTGGAGAGCTTTTGAGGGTTTGTGGATCCCCTTTCAAGTTCAAGCCTTAAGTATTTATGGACTCTGGAAATCTTGATTGGTAGGAAAACTTGGTGCCACTTGAAAACATTAAGACTTTATCTCATTTGATCTCTATTCCTTATTTTGGTAAAAGATTGAATCTAGCTCCAAGATTTCTCTTTGATTATAAAGCTATCACATGTGTAACCAACCTTTGAAAATAAGATTCATATCCTTGACCCAATTACTTTTTTTGGGTTGTGGGCCCAGTAATGGGCTTGGAGCACTTGGATTTGCAGCCCGTGGATCATTGTTTATGAACCCATATTTATGCTTCAATGCATTACCCATTTGACTTTAAATCCATTTATAATCTTTAAACACTTATTGTAATTTGCATGGGTATAGGCCCTTATTTATAATTTATGCAAATTTTAAGTACCTACAGATGCCTCCTCAAGGATGTGATGATGAAAGCCCTTGGTGAGGTTGTCATATCCTCGACTTGTCATTTCATAGCAAACACTATTTTTAAAGCCACCATTGAGACATGGACTTGTAGCCAACATTTTCTTCTTCTTCTTCTTCTTCTTTTTTTATTTTTTTTTTGGAGGCTTTCAAAGAAGAATGTCCATATTTGAAAGATTTCTGATTTCTTCTTCCATAACAAAACTTAAAGAACTTGAAT